>VYZM01012549.1:13268-87834 GCA_013398915.1 Dromas ardeola
TTTTTTTTTTAATGACTAGAAAATTGGTTCCTTATTGTTCTACTGTATTCCAGAATGAACTACACATGCTGTGTATTATGTACATTGTCTTAGAATGTGTCCAGTCAGCAGTGATGATTCCTGAGAGTTTGAGATATTACATCTGGTAGTGATAGAGATCTAGGTAATATAAGAAATCATTAAAACGTTAAAGAAAATTAGATTTTAAAATAGTAACAATCTTGGTATTTATAACATCACATAATGGTGGATTCGACATAATATGTATCTGGTAAGTCCCCATTGGGGAACAAAGGAGAAAGCATTTCCAGCATTCTTGATTAAATAGGAATTTATTCAGCTTAGCTGGAAGCTTTTCAAATTATTTTAGATGATATTTAACTGATTAATTGAAATGGACCTAAATGTATTGGCAAAAATTAGAAGCTAAACAATGTTGTTACTGGAATACAGATAAGTGAAAAACAATATATAGTTTGATTTCATCAGTTGTTTGAATGAGCTCAGTCAGTGTGTTGGCGATTCAAATTAATTCTTTTTGAACAGTCATGCAAATTTTTCTGTTGTAAAAAAATTTCACTAAAAAAAATACATGACAGAGGAAATAAGACCACTGAAATATATTTCTCGTGCTGATTTCTGTCAGTTGAGGCTGATACAAAGACTGAGATATAGAGAAGGAGAGAAAAATGAAGGACTTCTGCTTAAAAAAACCCCAGACCTCTGCAATTTTGTAATTTATTTTCTTTCCTGGAAAAACATTCTTGAGACCTTATGGATAAGACATTTTTAATGCTCTGGTTATAGTGCTGTTACCTACCATGAAAGGTCTGTCTCAATTTGCTGTAACAGTATCTCAAGTTTCTCTACTGTTAAGTGCTATTGATGTCTCTTTTTCCACATCCTTGCAACTTCATCCATCCTACAGGAATGTACGTTGGAAAACTGCTAACTCCTGTCTTATCACGCAATCAGATTTAAACTAGTGTGTACCTTTCCACTTCCTCTATTCACAAATCATCATAGGTACACATAAACTATATCTTTTCAGCTCCCATATCCTTCCACATCTTTCTCCTGTCCCATCCATCTCCCTTCACACCTCTTATTGTCTTCTGTTGCCTCCTATACTCTGAGCGATAATTGAGTTAGATGCTTAAATCAATGTACTAAATGATGGTTTTATCTACTTCCGGTGTAGCATGAAAGATATGATTAGGTCTGAGTCGTGTAAGTTTTTTTTTTCTGTCAGATAGCTAATAGTAACTACAAATTTTGTTCACAAAAGAGGCTTTTAAATTACATCCCATCTAAGTCCGTATCTGAATTACTAGACATTTAAAGGTTGTGGTTTTAAGATTAGTTATTTTGCACTCAAAAACACTAAGAGCAAAGAAAACATAGGGAAAAGCACTGTATATTTCCCTATATAATAAACTTCCAATAAGGTTCATTATGAAAGGGTAGTATAATCCCAAAGTCCTGAAATTATCTCAGAGAGACACTAATAATCTTCCTATTGCCTGACAGAACATGTGTGATTTTAGCTTTATTTATTTGCCAGGTAAATTATTTTACAGATTGCTATTAGATCTAAAAATGTGCAGTCAGATCAAGAAAACACCCTTACCTTCCCTTGGCAAATTCATTGTAGTGGCAAAGATCTCTAATAAGCATAACATTCTTCATCGCGGTACTTCAACAGGACCAGCTTTTTTTTTTTCTTTCTTCATTTTTGATTCTGACACCATACAATGAGCTGTTGTACACTAATGGTGGTGCCTAAGAGTACCATTATACAAATTTTGGATCGAAAGCATATGTGCACTAGGGCATGCTTGATCAGGTAACTGCAATTATGCTTGCTACATCAGCATGCCTTATAAGTGAACTTTTTGCTCAGCACATTAGTACATCATATTGTTACAAAGCCATTTACACTAGCTGAGTACTTACTAGAGGATGAAGTTCAAATAATTGGTTTTGGCATAGACAACCAAACCCACAGATCTGTGAACTTCCAGTCTGAAATGTTTTCCTTTCTGCTACCCTTTGGTGACAGTGGGTATCAGTCACAGATTTCCTTCTATTTTGCTCGAAGATTTCTTTTTGGATTATTTTCCGTACTCAGTCTGGGAGTTCTTTCAAATAAACTGCTATCTATCCAGTTTTAATTGTGTAAAAGGGACAACTTTTAAGATTAAATCATTGCTGGAAACTCCTGGAAAAATATATTCAAGGCTAGGTGCAGGCCAAGTGTGATTTAGAAGAGGGGAGCCTTCTCAATGTAGGGATTACTGCCTGTACTGCATGGCTGTGTGAGCCGACCCAGGCAGGACACAGGAACAACTACAAAACTGTGGATGAAACGCAAAGAGTAAATTTAATCCTGATTCTTCACGAACCCAGGGGTCTCCAAAGTAGCACCCAGGCAGAGGTACGCAAGTGGGAATGCAGGCACCGCAGAGCTCGGTCCTTGCTAGACACTGTTATGAACCTGCTGTTCTCACCTGTGTATCATGGATCAAGTAGTTTTCCACTGTGCTTTGATCTTCCCGACAGCAGGGCAGGAATCTCAAGCATGTTTGATGGGGTGGCTCTGAGTCTATCGCAGGCCTGTGTTATCTAAACACTGATGTTCTACTTCTCAAGCAGATAAGACTAACCAACGATTAGTGTGATGTATGTGTTTTTTGACACGCCAGATGCAGGTCCCTTGAGCGTGTTTACAGTCCTCCTCACCAATCTTCTGTTATTTTCCCACAGTGGCAAAACCAGACTTGGATGGAATGGAGGGCTGCTGAAACAGAGAGGCAACATGGCTGCTGAGCAGATTTGCAGCCACACTCTCACTTCCATTGCTCACATAGTCCAAGCACAGTGGCAAGAAAATGGGAGAAGGACTAATGGTGAGCCTAAAGGCCTCCTAATTCTTTTCTCCCCTAAGTGTATCCACATTATCCTAACTTAAATTGTTAAGCCTACACATCCAATCTGAAACCTCTGAATTATCAGTCTTCAGAATATTCATTCATAAATACTGTGCATAAGAGGGAAATATATAATCACATATGGGATGTGTGGATAGGCAGATGAATAGTAGGAGAAAACCTCAGTGGGCACCTGTGAACAGATACTGAAATCTTAGGGTTTAGCATAAATGGTAAGGGAAGACACTGCATGCCAGGTCATACCCTGCAGAGCAGTTGGAAAGGAATGAGTGAAGAGAGGTGCAGAGCGGAAAATGTTAAACTGTTAACATTCGATATAGTCTAAAAGGTCTAATATGAAAACTATTTGCAAAATCCATTGTTGTTTTCATTACATTTATTCATCTAAGGATTATTAGTGCAATACATGTCCTTTTAAAATTATTTACTACTAAATGGCTAATGTGTTCAGATGTTAATTACTCCCTTTCTACTTGAGGTTAAACCAAAAAATATGACCATTAGCCACTGAAAACATTTGATTGGCAATTACTCCTTACTTCATGAAGGCTATTGCAGTAAACCAACATATGATTCACCAATGAAATAGGTTATGAACTAAAGTCAGACTAGAAATCTTAAATGTAACTGCTGCCTTCGAAGGAGTAATAAACTGCACGTGAAATCCAGGCATCCAACATGAACGGATGGGTCTCTGAAAGGTCAGGTCAAAGCCTGCTCAATATCAAACTTAGAAGCTAATTTTCAAAATGCACGGTTAACAATTTTAATCTTTCCCCTACCCTCTTTCTTACACATGCTAGAAGTATTGTTTCAGATAGATATATTCAGCCAATTCTTAAAAAACATCAGTTTCTGGGGCAAATGGGACATCAGAAATGGAGTTTGATCTCAAGAGTCTATCTATTTGCACTGACTTGTATCTCAGTTTATTGTTCTCAGTCTAAGCCTCAGTTTAATAACATTTGGTATGTGTTGCAAATATGTAGTGTAACTTGCAGTCTGTTACACCATTGTTTAACGTGCCATAAAGAAACAAGAATGTAAAATTAATGATTCAATATGTATTTCAACATGATAAAATGCAGAAAATATCCATGTTTTTTTTCATTGGAACAAAAGAATTCCCTGATTTTTCTCCATCTTTTGCTTTTGGGTTCAGGAAAGGCATTTTTGATCTGCATGGTATCTGTTAGGTGTATGCAATCCAAATTAAAAGGGAGAAAGTTTTAAGTGTTTTTCCCACTTTCTCTGAAAGAATAAACATATATTTACATTAATTATTAATTTAATATGGACAAGTTAACCTGGAACTAGTTAAAATAATGTACTTAATAAAAGTCTACAAAATGTTACCTTCTCAGTCTTTACTGTGTCAATAAGGAATGTTTTCCTCTTCCCTTCAGTATTCTCACCAAGGCGCATCACACACACAAGTATCAGCTCAACAAGTCTAGGAAAAATTGAAATTATTGAAAGGTGGATAGAAGCTTTTAGTCCTCATTTACAATAGCAAAAGAGATATTTCCAAAACAATGATCTTAATGTTAATCTGATGATTTTAACAGAGTTCCAATACTAAGTATGGAAGCACTACACCATTTATCTTTATTTTTGAATGTTTTAGCTGTATCTACCAAACAGGAGAGGCTATTTTTGTCGTAGAATGGCCTAAACAATGCTCCCAAATTTAAGCCTCTTCTACACTTCCTCCTTACATTGCTGTCTGTGATAACATATTGTCTAAAACAACAAATTCCAAAGACTCTCATTTTTCTTGTGCAAGGAGTACCAGAAGGAGATAATTTGGGGGGCAAGGTTAGTCAAAGACAAAAGCAAATAGAGGTTGTTTGGTTTTTTTTAAGTCCAAAAGTGAAATGTGTTGAGTGGAAAAAGGTTGTAAATCAGTTTTCTTTTACAAATTGATAGGAAATAACAGAAGAAATAATGGCTAGACTGATTAGAGTATTTGGGTGCTTCAGGAAGTACGTTCCTTGCTTTCTCCCAGCCACCATCATAATCTAACTTTTTTCACAGGTGGTGTTCTTTTCAGTGGAAATTCTTATTCACAACACTTTAATAAAATTAGACCAGGTTAAATGTTAGCAAACATACTGTACTGAATAGTGAGTATAAACTCTCTTACACTGGAAGGAAAGTGAAGTATCTGGATGGACGACCTCTCTTTCTCTTGAATTCATTCAATGGCTATCTTCCCGACTCTTGCCCTTAGTCAGTTTTAATTCAACTAACTAATCTTGCCGTGAATATACTGTTGCCTATACGTTACAGTGCAAGTCACAACCCAGAGTATAATCTTTATACAGGTTGAAATTTCTGGGAGGTGAAATAGTTAACAGCAATGGCACTTAAAGGATTGTGATAAATAAGAAATTAAGTTAAACTAAAAAAGTATAATTTTTTTAATATCATTCTGTTTCTAATAATCTCAGATAATAAATGCAGCAAATGGCAAATTTTATTAGAATAATTTAATACTCATCCAGACTAATTCATGGGATATAGTAACTTATTATTCACCTTTTGTTCTTACATGAGTTCTAATGCAAACTTGATTTATGTTTCTTCTTCTCTGTTATTCTTACTAATACTGTACCTGACATTTAAGAATGAAAACTGTACAAAGAAACAACCATAAAGCATATAAATATACACACAAGTATTAACACAATGTGATTGCAAGTATAGATAAACTTAAATATTACTTAAATTATATATTGCATTAACCTTACGTATTCTAGGAATTATGTGCATAATAATTGCACGCATTTTCCACTGAAGCAAGGGAAACGCCAGTTAGAGATATGAAAGTGTGACTTTATAAACCAGTAATTAGTTTGATCTAGAAAATAGCTACATCAGTTTTGGACTATCATTTTTCTGGTCCAAGGGGATTTGCTGTGCCTTCATCTGTGTTTTTCTGTACTGCATTGAGCATCAATAACTGAAATTGATATTATAAATTATTCTTCTTATATTTATTTATGCATTTTTGAAAAGTCTTACTTTATAAAGCATTATGAAGAGTTATCTTTAGTTCATAATGTAGTTAATCAGAGATCAATAAAAGCTCCAATTTATTGTTCAGCTGCATTCTTACTGCACAAATTGCACATCAGAATAACAAATGATAGTCTGAGTGATAACGCAATACTGATGCTAATTTATCCTTTTATATTTACTCTCATATTTCATAGTTTTCCATGTTCACGTAATTAAAAAAAAAATATCAATTTCATTTTGGAACTAAAAAAAATTAAAAATTATCTGAACCAAGAACACACTAAAATATCCCCAATCTACTAATTAGGACTAAAAATTACAGCAGGTTCATTTGTCAGAGTTTGAAATTTTTAAGAGGAACATGATCTGGACAGATTTTATTATTCAGGGAACCTGAAGGAAAATAATTAAGCTCTGTCCATATTTTTTAGAAGGAGCTTTAATGAGACTCAATCTCTACTTTCCTATAGTCACCCATTGCACTTACAGATTTATGGAAAAATATCAGAGAATTCAGTAATGAGATTTTCTGCTAATGAAAGACTGTTCTAATTTATACACTCATGCAGTTAGAGCTCAAACAAAATACACGCTTTATAATCAGTTGGTTATTTCGGCAAAAATTGCTTTATGCACTGTTTGCAAATATAGCATTGAAGCAAATTAATGTATTAGATAAAACAGTTCTGTGGAAAACTTCATGGATACAAATATAGAAACTGGATAGGAAATTATCTTTTAATGGCCTGAAACTATGGAAATAAGAGCTAGAAGTAAAGCTGATTGGAGGATGGTGAACATTTGGTTGAAAAATTATTTTTATCAGCATTTCCTGATTAAGTCAATTGAGCATTTCAGAGAGGGTACTTTGGAGGCTCTATATAAAATTTGTGGAAGACACTAAGCTAGCTCTGTCTCCTCGTACACCAAGGCAAGAAGCAAGGCAGGATCAAACTACACAATGACCATGACAAACTAAAAGGCTGTTCTGAAATTAAGAAAAAATATAGTAACAGTACTAAAAAGCATAATATTTCAAGAGAAACAAAATCAAAAGTATGAGTTGGAGAATAAAAGACCTGAAAAGGACCATGAGCCAACTGTGAAACAGCAGTTCATACTGTGGGGGTGCCTGCATGTCCTCCCCTCTTGGTAAAATGGACTGGATAACAGATGATGCAATGGGAAGGCAAGTCTACACAGTGCATTTGTATACAGAGGCTAAAAGTTTCTGTTCTGATGGTGTTTGCCAAAAGTAGAGGATGCTAAAAAAGAAGCTACAAATTACTACCATACAAGGATGCAGTAACAAGGGGTTACCAGGGGACTTTTTAAACAAAGAAGGAATCAGCTCAAAAAAAACCTCCCACCCCAAAAAGCAGAAACAGAAAGACGTTTAGTAGTGTCAAGAGAGAGGAAGGGAAAAAGGGCAGCACTGAGAACATGTTTTGGTGCTGTCAGATTCTCCCTGGGGCATCAAGTCCACTGCTTATATTCAGCGGGCTGTGGACCAAAAGCTCCGGGTCATTTTCTGCCAGGCAGCTTTCCAGCTACTCTTCCCCAAGCCTGTAGCGCTGCATGGGATTGTTGTGACCCAAGTGCAGGACCCGGCACTTGGCCTTGTTGAATCTCATACCATTGACCTCAGCCATCAATCCAGCTTGTCCAGATCCCTCTGTAGAGCCTTCCTACACTCAAGCAGATCAACACTCCTGCCCAACTTGGTGTCATCTGCAAACTCACTGAGGATGCACTTGATCCCCTCATCCAGATTGTTGATAATAATATTAAACAGAACCAGCCCCAATGCTGAGCCCTGGGGAAGATCACTTGTGACCGGCCGCCAACTAGGTTTAACTCCATTCACCACAACTCTTTGGGCCTGGCCATTCAGCCAGTTTTTTTACCCAGAAAAGAGTATGCCCATCCAAGCCACAAGCAGACAGTTTCTCCAGGAGAATGCTGTGGGAAATAGTGTCAAAGACTTTACTAAAGTCCAGGTAGAACACATTCACAGCCTTTCCCTCATCCACCAAGTGGGTCACCTTGTTGTAGAAGGAGATCAGGTTTGTCAAGCAGGACCTGCCTTTCATGAACCCATGCTGACTGGGCCTGATCGCCTGGTTGTCCTGATGTGCCGCATGATGGCACTCAAGATGATTCCCTAGCAACGAGGTCAGACTGACAGACCTGCAGTTCCTCGGATCCTCCTTCCAGTCTTTCTTGTGGATGGGCATCAGATTTGCTAACTTCCAGTCAACTGGCACCTCCCCAGTTAGCCAGGACTGCTGATAAATGATGGAAAGTTGATTAGTGAGCACTTCCTCCCTCAGCTCCCTCAGTACCCTTGGGCGGATCCCATCCGGCCCCATAGACTTGTGTGTGTCTAAGTGCTTTAGCAGGTCACTCACCATTTCCCCTTGGATCATGGAGGCTTCATTCTGCTCCCCATCTCTGTCTTCCAGCTTGGGGCTGGGTACCTGGAGAACAACTGGTCTTACTATTAAAGATTGTACCTCAGTCAAAGTACCTCAGCCTTTTCCTCATCCTTTGTCACTATGTTTCCCCCCTCATCCAATAAAGTGTGGGGATTCTCCTTAGCCCTCCTTTTGCTGTTAATGTATTTATAGAACTTGTCTTTTTAGACAATTTATAGAAATTGTCTTTTATCACAGTAGCCAAGTTAAGTTCAAGTTGGGCTTTGACCCTTCTAATTTTCTCTCCGCACAGCTTCATGACATATTTGTAGTCCTCCTGAGTTGCCTACTGTTGAGTCTAGTATCAAGGTTGTGAAGTTAATACTTCGTACTGGTTGGTTACATGGGAAATGCATTTTGTTGGTTACAAGAAAATTTCACTGAAAGCACATGTGTATTTCTGTACCTCTTCAAAGTAAAATTGAAGTTTTACATTGTTTGAGTCCAGGCAGTGAATCTTCTAGGAATTCCACTGTTCTATTGCTCTGAAAGCAAAAGACCTACAGCTGAAGGATCCCGTATCAGGAAAAATACTCAAGGAATGAGTTGCAAGGAAATAAACAAAAGCCAGTGTTGTTTGGTTAACCGTGTGAAAAAGCTCTGAATTTCTACCCTTTACTGTCGTTCCAACACTGGCTGTAAAGCTGGCATAACAGACTCTTGGCCTCTCAGGCGATATATTATGTCTTTTTCCTTCTCCAGTTATTCACATTTTCCTCTTTAGACCAGCCACCAGGTGGTGTTACCATGGGATGAATACTGGTAAGGATAAAACATATTCGAGGCAATGACTTTTCACCTGGTGTCACTTGCTTCTTTTTGCAGGCTTACTATGATTATACTGTACCCTGATTTGCATTGGATTAGTGGAATTTCCCTGTCTCTCTAATGGAAGGGAACATATGGCACTTAGCTTTAAAAGTGCGCTACCAAACATAATGAATGTTGGATTGACATTGTTACACCCATAGGCTTTGTTGATAAAAACAAATATTTATACACTATGACATTCTTTCTGCAAATTGCTACCCCTACTCAATGTATGAGTCATGAGAGAAAGTATCAGATAGAATAGACTTGGCAAATGGGTAGAAACAGAAATAAACAAGCAGAGAGTAGAACAAAATTCTGTGTTACAGAATACAGGACCATATTGCCGTTGCTAGAAACAGACCAAACACTGGTGGCTTATGGTCTCTTTTCAAACAGGCCTCAGGATTTTTGAAGGCCTCAGGAATGAGGCTTGTCAGGCTTACTCTGTTTGAACTTTTCTTGACCTACTTGTAGTTTTGTTTTACTTGCTTTTTCTGTGAAAGTAATTTCTCTAATTGACAAGGTGTCCGCCGCTAATTTGGTTTACTTTTCTTTGCTTTCTCTTTCTATGGTCCAACCGTAACTTTATATAGATAAAGTAGTTATTCTGTGTAGAATGAGGTATTTATGACTCTAAAATAATGAAGCAGCACAGAGAAATACAGACCTGGTGTGACAGCAGAGGCCTTGAGAAGCGTGAGACATAGAAGAGCACAGACCTGGAATGGTAAGGGATGAATCTCAAGGAAATAAAACAAGAATTCCAGAGGGTTTTGTTAACCCCATGACAAAGCTCTGACTTCCTACCTTCTCTGTCCTCTATTACATCTCAAGATCTCCAAACATATGCCAGTCATGCCATTTTCTTCACTGTGTCTCCTTTCTTGTATTTTAGAGGTGGGACATACTTACTAGTCTCTACGGCATATGAATGATGCTTCTTAAACTACTCAAGTAACAATTCGCAAAGTTGCTACCATGCTAAGTATAACTATCTTAGAACCTGATAGATTCCAAGTTGTGTCTTCACCCTGATCTATTTTAAAATTCAGGAAAGCGACAGTTTTGCATTGAATGGAAAATATTATGGATGTGGTATACATACTGGAATCACTGTCTGTACATTGTGTGGCATAAAGAAATAACTTAGAAATTTCAGAAATAATTTAATTCCCTTACTGTTATTTCTTATTAAAATATAAAGTTCTAAAAATTTACCAATTTAGTTATAAAAATATATGTATGAGGTACATATGGATAATATATATACATAGGTTTTTCATGTATGTATATACATATGTATGTATATATATGTAAACATATATATGTATACATAGATATGAGTACCCAGAATTTTACAAAGGCTGATCTTTGTAATGAGAGTGTCATAGATAAATAATTTGGTCAAAAAATTATTCAAGTGATTTTTGTAATCTATACTGAGAAGTCCTGAGAAATCAGAGCTTATCTTCTACAAATAATAATGGCTGATTTTTTTTTAACAGTCTTTTGCTCATCTGTGTATTAGAACTGCAGCAGGAAGGGACAGTCCCACATAAGAATTTCTTCCAAGGGAGAAGCTATGTAGTTGGCTCTGTAGCCCAGCTTTATGTATATGCTATATAGTAATCACTGAATTATTTCATGGATTTCTGCTATATTGTGGAATAATAGCCACTTATATAATGCAAAGTATGTCATTTTTTATGGATTGCTATAAGATTATATGGCAATATATTGCTCTGTTACCAGGAGCTTTTCTTTTCCTGCCTCTTGGAAACTGAAGCACATTTCCTCTATTTCTCCTTATTATGTGCTTTTTTGGTGACCATTTCATAAGGCAGTTGGACAACTTCATATGGTAATACTGATGTTGTGCCTCATACTGAGTGTAAATCATATGCGTGCCAGCTCCTGGCACCCCACATTATACTGACACTTCTGTTTGTCTTCAGCGGTGTTTTTAAACATCTGTAAATTTCCAGTTCAGCTAACACAATTTCTCACATTACAGATATTCTAGATCTCAAATGTCTGTTAAATAGAATATCAGTAGGTGTCAATCAGTGAGTCTTTGGTGCTCTTCCTGCAAGGTAATGACACTAAATACCTTACTACTTCACCCTGCAGGCTTTCAATATCTGTTTATTATTTTGACACTGATTTCTAGTAGCCCACATTATGTAGGCTATATGTCTAAACCCAGACTTCATGGCATATTATTTGAAGTCATGTTGAGTAATCTACAGCTTATTCTCAGACATTACTATATTAAACCTATCATATCCTGCAAAACCAAGTTTGACTTGCAGGCAGTCACCTTTTTTGCTGTCACATCTTCCAGTAAAGCTAACTTAGGGGAATGTTAATAATAGAATTATTAAAAAGTAGAACTGGAGGCTACTTTAAAGGTTCATACGCTTCTGCAGTTTTCAGGCTGTTGTTAACTGTTCTAGAAAATCCATAGACTATTTCTTAGGAATCTGTAGAAGATTAATAAAAATTCAGCTATCTGAAATTTGCTGAAATTGTACAAGATGTTCTATCGTTCTGCTTTTCAATCACATCTCAAATTGGTATGAGTATCTCCTGCAATTTAAAAAATGACCCTTTACATGCCTCCAGGGTTAAAGAAGACATGTTGTCCGAAAAGTTGCTTAATTAATTTTGGTTTAAAAAACAGAAAACTGCTAGGACAAATAAGGGGAAGGGACAATCCAATAGAACTGCTCAATTCCAATAGTGATAAGAAAAGCAGTTCCCTATTGTTTTGTCACACAGTTGCCACAGCTTTGAATCAAGACTATTATTTTGTTCCGGTTTTGAGGTACAGTTACAGAGTTGGTTAGGATCAAAGAGTCCCTAGTCATGCTTTTCTACATCTTCAGCTATTTATTCTTTTACTTTGCTAGCACCAATGACATCATGGCAGTAGACATAATTCATGGTATTCCAATATACAATTGTCTATTTCCTCTTATTATAACAGGGCTGTCAACTTTGAGTCATGTCTGGTAGTTTAGCTACCCAAAACTGTACTTGTTCATCTTGTGACTAACAGTGGCAGTGGCTGAAGACAGGAACAGTAAAGAAAAAAATTTGACTTTTACAGTCTTTTAGCAATGAACACTTAGCTGTAAGTACAGTTCAGAAAAAAAAAAAAAAAAAGAAAAAAACAACCCAGAAATAATCTCTCAACTTCTATTATCATTAAAAGCAAAAGAATAAATGGTATGAGAAGCCTAAAAGAAAGCTGGCTCATATAGACCAAATTATGTATAAATGGGCTTTACTTAGACTATGTCAACTATTGAACAATAATTTCAATGCTGTGTTACAAAGTATTTGCTAATGGAAAAATGAAACTATTTGATCTTTGACACCACCTTGAAAGAAGGCACCTTCAGTTCAAAGACAATGGGGAGAATTCCTTCAAGCACAAATTGAATGAACTTGAAAAAAATGACAAGAAAGAAAATTTTCTGTTCAGTTGCTCCTGTGAGTACAGAAATGCTCAAATAATTTCTCTGTATGAGCCCCCAAATTATGAATATTAGACAAGATCACAAAGTCACAGGAGACCAGTAACTACCTTGCAGCAGCAAAGAGGAAATTCCTATGGTGGATGAAAAGTTCTATTCAAGCAAGCTAATTTAATAGCTCTTGCAGATAATACCAATATACAATATTTTCAAGACATGGCAAAAAATATACTGTTTTCAGTTACTGCTAAAATAATCTCTACTCTACTTTGCAGCTAGCTGAAACTATAGAGGTTTTACTGTCAATAATTTTCTTTATTATTTTACATAAGAATTAGAATGTGAACCATTGCAGGCTATGTTTGTTTTGTCACCCTTTTCCTACTTGAGCATGGGCAGATATATATATATTTATATACATATACAATGTGGCTAATAGTTTTGTACTGGAAGAAGATATGGACTGAGGCCAGTGTATCAGAATTTCACAGATGATGCATGTTCAGTGATGACATGTCTTGCTGTGCTGGTTTTGCTGAATTAAAAAAATGGTCACTGGTATTTCCTAAGAGCTTTGTAGTAGCCTCAAATAAACCCACCCACTGGCACCAAGAAAATACCAGGCTATATAAAAAGTGTTTTGAATACTGCAATGAAAAGAATTGGCCTTACCAAAGCTTGATTGATGAAGTTACATGTATTTTCAACTTGCTGTAATGGTTTGGATTGTGAACATGATGGTTTGCCTCGCATTCTGGTATGAGGTAGCTATCAAAAATACTTGCTGCTTTTTCCAAAGTGTTCAGAAATGCAAGTCCTTTTTCCTGAACATTCATTTGAACTATCACATGAGCATGAAAGTGAAACCCTGCTTAACAGGTTTGCTTACATCTCTGGTGTTTTCTTGTGACTTAATGACCTTGATCTAGTAAAGCAAGGGAAAAGTAAAATGGTTTATAATATAGCTGAAAAAAAATCGGGTTTTATCCAGAAGCTTCAAACCCAGGTTGAAAGAGAAAACTGCTTTGAAACTGCACTCAATAGTGATGTAAAAAAAGCTGAACAAAATATATCACTGTCACTTTCATTGGTGTAATTAATTAAAGAATGACTGGAAATGAAAACCATTTGCAAAATCTTGGAATTTTCGTTATGATTTAGCAGCCAAGGAAGAAGTTCAAGGGTGTTATGATGGGGAATAGTACTTGAATTTATATAGGGATCTCTTGCTATATTATGATAAAAATAAAGAAAAGCACTCTTGCCATACGTTAGCAGATAAGACCAGAGTAGCTTTCATGCCAATATCACTGTATAGTCATAGGAGTTCACTATTTCAGCCTTACTAGTAATGGAAGTGAAATATTGATATAGCCTGAAGGGATGCTGTTGGAAATGGACATTGATCCTTTTGAACCTTCACTCACTTTGAATTTCAACCCTTTTATTAGAACTGATACATATAACTGTAGACATGCAGAATCACAACTTTCTTACTGTCCTATCAAACATTTTATCGATAGACCTAAACTTTTTTGACCCATGGGAAAACCTTTTCAGTCATATATAGGAAAAAAACCTTGTTGCCATTTAGGGATGCTATTCTCTGTGTACTCTCTGTGGACATAGAACATGCTCTCTTTAAAATATCTGAGGGCTGCTATCTGTTTTTTTCTCAGTCTTTTCAAGACCAAATTAAGCCAGGTTTTTGGGGGTCTATTTTTGCTTTGTGGGGAAATTTTCAAAGCTTCTAAGCATTTTTGTTACCATACTCTGGATTCCAATTTTGTCTGCATCTTTCTTATAGTTCAGCGGCCAAAAAAACAGCATTCCAATTGAAACCTCACCAGTGCCAAGTAGAGCAGAATAATTACCATCTGTGTCTTACATTTTACACCTCTGTCAAATCCCACTAAAATGACTTTTGCCCTGAGTCACTGTACAGGTGACTCAGATTCCAATAGCAATTTTCCACATCTTTCCACAGTCTTTTTACAGTACAGCTGCCAAGCAAAATATTTAACCTTTTCTATCTTTATATGTGATTTTTCTCCTGAAGTGTGCTAATAGTTTTGCATTTATCCTCATTTTGCTTCATTTTATTGATTTCTTGAGTTTCTAAAGAACATTTCAAATTCTGTTTCTTTTGCTTAATATGAAAGAAAGATAGAGATAAAGACAGGCCATTAAATACATGCTTTCTAATTGGATTCAACCTTCTTAAAAGTCACATTAAAATTATTAAAGAAAATATTGCAAGCTTACACTGTAAAAACAACAAGATTGATGTTAAGCACTCTGTATTACTAACCTTCTGTAAGGATTCCTATGGAAATCCCTAACGATTTATAAGCACATTCACATTCCCTTTGGCTTATGCTTGCTGAGTGCACTCAAAGCATAACCTATTTTCATAATCCCTGCTTCACAGACTCTTTGAGGATTTGCAAATTCTTGCAAGACTGTAGAATCCATTGCATTTCTTCCATCTTTTGTCGATATACTGTGTTGGCAATCACTGTGAATAGAAGCTTTCTTGCTGTTCTTTTTTATCTCTGACCTGTAACACTAAAAGTCTTTTGTTTCAGGATAGCTTTTTCTTCACGTTGACAAGACTCCTGTTTACTCTCCAGTGTGGCCTGATTCTGGACATGCTGAGTCAGGGACACATTTTCACCGATTCTCTCCCTCTTCCTCACTCTCTTTTCTTGGCCTTTGCCCCAAGTTCCCTTAGTGACTGAGTATCTCAATGAATCACTTACTAGCTCCAATGTTGTAAGATCTACCTATATATCATTTGCTAGTTATTCCGAAGATGTTTTATACATTACCTTTCCTTCTTCTGAACTGGTTAAACGTGCCTCTGTTTTTAATTGATTTTTGGGTTGGGTTACAGTTTAACTTCTGTCCTACTCTTTTGCCACTATTGCTTTCTGTGTAAACTAATTGAAAATAAGTAGAAAGATGGCACTGTAGAAACAACCGTTCTCACAAGTAAGGCCGTATGTTGCACGTTTTTCTTTTTATTGGCATTTATTGCTTCCAATTGGAGAATGAAACAGCACTAGAGATTGTTTCCTTTGTCTTTCACATTTTCAGAGTTTTAGTTCCACAGAGCTCCATTATTTTACGTCACTCTTTTACACCTAATGATGAACCTAAAGTAAATAATTTCCTTTATTCTTGGCCACAGTGTAGTCACTAATCTGGGATATGGTGCTTGTCAAAGATTTTTTATTCAGTATATTATTTATAAGCTGACATTAGATCCCTAAAGAAGTTATTATAAAACCTGTTGACATTGGATAATAATTTGCTTTCTTTGTGTGTGTATATACATATACATGTATAACTGGAAACTTAAACAATTGTAACTTTGTCACCTGATTTTTATGCAGATAGCTTACTTTTTGGAATACATATAGACACTGAATGTTTGGAATAACACTTTGATGATGCAATACTAATATAATACTAGGTATAACCTATTTGAGTTAATTATTTGATTTTGTTTTGATGTGACATTTTGCTTTAGTTTAGTGTAGTACTGTAAGTAATAGTTCCCAGTTTGGGGTATACTCTGGTGATTTTATTTTACAGTGGTTTATAAATGGATATGGAATAACGTATGTTTGATCAAACAACCATTGAGAACTGACACGGACATCAGCAGGGTAATTTACATGCCTGACCAGGTCCTCAATTAAACTTCATCTAGTAAAACTAAATGCACATTGCTTTCTCCTGTACATAAATACACAAGGAGACGACAGTGTTTTAGAATGGAGATTTCCAGATTATTATGCTGAGGGAAAAATTCTCTAATGTACAGAAGCACTACTCATGGGTAAAAAGTGTGGTCCTCTGTACACCTGCTTGTGTTGTACAAACAATGTCATACTGAGGTGTTCAGGACTATTTCTTTTGTACTGCACGGAGCAAATATAGCGCCTGTTCACGCTGCACAGTCACCCTATGCGCTGCTTCATATCTTCCTTGCTGGGATCCTACAACTTTTTCTTAAGTGCCAAGTTTCAAGGTAAGTGGACATGGTGATTCAGTTCTTGAAATGGAGGAGGAATTTTCTTTTATTGTACAACTGTGAAAAGTTTTTTAAAATAAAACTGGAAATCTTGTTGAGAGGTAGAAGATTGCTATTCACAAACTGCCATTGCAGCTGTCATCATAATCCCCTGATGGGCCAAATAGTTCTTGAGTTAAACCAAAGTCTTGAGTTAAGCCAAAAATATCTTGATTTCTGTAGCTGAGTGCCAATTTCTTGACTATATCTTGACTTTTACTCTCAGCAGATGGAATGAATAGAAGGCTCCAAATTGTTATGAGAAAATTATACTTTCCCTTTCTGTTCTCTTGGATTTAAATGGCCATATCTGGCACACTTCCTGCTCAATATTTTCTTCATGATGCTTTTTCCTGTGGCCTTCAAAGGATGTCTCCCACTTCTATGCTAAAAGTCTATTATTACGCACATTGTGTAGATCTAAGTCTTTCAGACAAGCCAAGATCTCCTTGAAGGCTGATGTTGCAGTTAATAAATTGCTATTCTCCACTCTGAGTAATACGGCTGTTTTATGTCTTCTTTGTCTGAGCTACCTTACTATTTACATAGTCAGATGACAGCCAACATAAATGGTGAAGATCTTCTGAAAATCAACTCTCCCTGGGCATTAAAAAAGAAAGCAAAGAGTAAATAACATAAAACTTGCCTTATTTTTTCCTTTCTTATGTAAATTACACCATCTTTGGGATCATAGTAATAAAGCTTCTTTTTTCTGATAATGTATGTTTTATTCTGTCTCACACTGTACCTCTACCTAACTAGCAGATAGACTGGAGTCTGTGCTGATCAAAGATGAGACGTGAAAACTCTGTAAAAGTTTGAATCAAAAAAAGATCTTAATGGTATTAGGTTAAAGACTTTCATATACCAAATTATGAAACCAAAGCAGAAGCAGATGGTATTTTTATTTTTATTATATCTTCACCTTCTGGTTTCCTAAATGCAATTTATAAATGGCTTTTTGACCCTTACAGCTTTCATTTCACTTCACTGACATGTCTAAGCACAGCTGTAGCTGAAATACTCCTTTTTCTTTTCTTCACATGCATGAATTTCATAGTTGTATATTTTGGCTTTTGTTTCTACTGACCAGTTTTTTGTAAATCTTGATTTTGAAGGAACCTAGTACAAAGTAATCTTTAAAAGAATCATAAAATCATAGAATTGTCAGGGTTGGAAGGGACCTTAAAGATCATCTAGTTCCAACCCCCCTGCTGTGGGCAGGGACATCTCCCACTAGATCAGGTTGCTCAGAGCCTCATCCAGCCTGGCCTTAAAAACTTGCAGGGATGGGGCCTCCACCACCTCTCTGGGCAACCTGTTCCAGTGTCTCACCACCCTCATGGTGAAGAACTTCTTCCTAACGTCCATTCTGAAATGACCCATCTCTAGTTTTAATCCATTCCCTCTAGTCCTACCATTACCCAACATCCTAAAAAGTCCCTCACCAGCTTTCTTGTAGGCCCCCTTAAGATACTGGATACTGGTAGGCCACAATAAGGTCTCCTCGGAGCCTTCTTTTCTCCAGACTGAACAACCACAGCTCACTCAGTCTGTCTTCATAGGAGAGGTGCTCCAGCCCTCTGATCATCCTCGTGGCCCTTCTCTGGACACGTTCCAGCACATCCATATCTTTCTTGTAGTAGGAGCTTCAGAACTGTACGCAGTACCCCAGGTGGGGTCTCATGAGAGTGGAGTAGAGGGGGGAGAATCACGTCCCTCAACCTGCTGGCCACGCTTGGTTTCAGGTCACGTAACCACTTCAAAGTTGCCATTGTTGCAGACTAAATGTTCTTGTGATATTACTCAGCATTTCTAGGAGGATGCACGTTTCAGGTGCCTGATGGTCATGAATGTGCTTATCATGTAATGCCGCATGTCAAATCCCACTCTAGCTCTTCCACTATGCGATAGTCTGCAAGGAGGCTCATGTCAAGAATTTAGAAGTTGAAGAAACTGAAACATCAGAAAAAGAGGGAAGAACAACATTGTCAAGAACATAGCTCTGTTGCATACAAGGATAAAAAAGAAGAATGTCATTGCAAGGATATAGGACTCCTAATAAAAAAAAATAATTAAAAACATAGCCTTTCCTTTAATGAGTATTATAATCACTGCTAATGCCAATAGCAATTATGAATATACACGCTAACTGAAACATATAGAAAAAGAGGTGAATATCTTAACTGTGCAGAGAAATAACATGGAAACCTTTTAAATTACACATAAAACTTAATTCAAGTGCAATATTCTTTTGCTGAGCCCCTTACGTGGAGGTAACTTTGAACACTTGCATAATTAAAATTATAGCACTATTAGCATGTTGTGCACAAAAAGTACATGTTACAAGGAGATAAAGCAAGTTATCTCAAATTTATCACCTTGAACTAAAATGACCTCAAATTTAAATTAAGTTCCTAGACATCTTTTGAGGCCATCTCAGCATGAATTTATGAGAAAATTCCCTTGCAAAGAATAAGTTGCATATTCATCATATACTTGAATTTAACTTCTTTGCCAAATATGTACATTAGTTAGAGTCTTGAGAGATGTGGTATGGATGCACTGGACATGAGAGATACTTTTTCAAGAGATATTCTTTGGAACAAACAGAAGATTAATAATTTACCTATTTTATTTAAAATTCTTTATTATCTGCAGATAGTTTTGAGTAAAATCCCTTTGTGTGTCCGTGTATTTCATCACAGTCCATGCTTTCACTGGAAGTCTGTAAGCCAGCACAGAAGTCCTTTGGGGAATTTTTCAGAGTTGTCCCTTACAGCTAGGCCAGATGTTTTCACTGCATGGTTTTCTTATTTCATCTTTCTACAGCAGCTTGTTACAGTATTTGGAGAATCTGTGTGTTAGAAGCTCCTCCCCAAACATTTTCTAAACTCTTTGTATATTTTGCAACTTCTACAATCTCCTGATACCGATGTAAATATATGAAAGCATTAAAGGGGTTATTATTATAAAAAATGTGCTTTCTGAGGAACCGTGTTGAAAAACAATATTTGAGTGCCTTGCACAAATGTGCTTTGCACATTTTTCTAATAATTTCTATAAATGAACTCTAGTGATTTCTCATAAATTTGCTCAAATTTTGGAAATGTTTTAGTACTCCTGTAGATACATAAAATAGTTATTTTAGCACACCATGCTAGCAAAGTACTTTAAGGCAAAATTCAAGGCACAGTCTTCATGTTTTCTACGTCCTTTTTCCAAAGCTCCACAGAAGACAGGCATTTTTATAAACTACTGGAAACATACATATTTTTTCCCACAATGTCGATACTTTTCTGGGGTGTGAATGACTATGCTTCAAACTGTGCTCTTCTGTATTTGAGTTGAATGTGTAAGGCACAGGTCACTTCCAGGACTGAGCTGTTTACAAGCATGATAGTCAACAGTTCTGAGGTCTAGGAATACATTTTTCTTAGCTCTGATCTAGTGTGCCTGCTATAAAATGTTAGCTTTAAGCCAACTTGTAGTTCACTCATGGCTTTCCTTTGGTTTGATCAAGAATGAACATCTTGATGTTGGGTTTGTATTTTAGGAAGCTTTTCAATGTGGATCGGAAAATTATACACTTAGAGTAGACAGAACAAGATAAAAGTTTGTCACTCCAGCTTACTTGCCAAAGTTTCATGGAAGAAAGACTAACCTCATAAGCTTGTGGAATATTTTTTAATTTGTTAGCATTCTACCACACACCTATCTGTGCAAGAGAACAGTTGAAATGTTGAATTTTAGAATGACTGAAATTAAGTTACATGAATTCTGGCTTTTTAAATAAACTTATTTTTGATCTTGACTATCCTATAAGACAAATCAATGAATTGCTTTTGTAGTCAAAGAAGATCATTACAATTTTGCGATCTTTTAAATATTGAGTAATGAGAACGTGTACCAAATTTACTTTCTGATCTCTCTGCTAGTTCATTTTTTACTTTCAATTACATTTTCATGGAACTCCACACTTCTTTCCTCCCTCCCTCTCTCCTCCCTCTCTCCCAAAGTGCAGTACACCAATTATTTAAATTAATAGGCAATTCAGTGCATGAGGGTAGATGATAATAAATAATAATTTAGGAGGATAATAAAATGATAGAACATAAAATAATTATGTTTTGTAAGTCATACTATCAAACTTGTTGATGATATAGTCCTGCATCCAAAATATGTGATGTTATTATTGGATAAACTTATACTTTTTTACCTATGGAACTTCTATCAATTAACCGAAAAAAATTGCAGTAAAAGTAGGTGCTGTTTCACAGGAAGATCCAGCATGATACAGCTTAATCTTTGTTAGCTGGTTGCAGCCATTGTACATGACAAATTACAGCTTATCAGTCTGCTGCCTTATTTCTAATTTCAGGTTTTCAGAACTGTATGTTTTAAGTACTTTGCTTTTCTCCACATACGTTTACATGACCTTTTCAGGACATCCTGGACCACTGATTACATGAAGTAAGCACGAGTTCTGTATACTCTCTTAGATAATGCATACTGTGCAGTACATCAGACCGCTGTCCTGCCTGTCATCTTCACTTTTAGCATGCATGAATGCTCGGTTTGAATGTGTTCCAAAAATGAAGTACGTTGTGCTGAGAACTTAAATGATCTGCTGAATTTTAGTATAGAAAATTGTTTTCCTATACAAAAGAATTGTCCTTTAAAAAGCACTTTTCTAGGCCAGAATTTTTCCTGGTGGATATAGTTCATAAAAATATTTTGTATGAAACTGTGGTACTCTAGAAGCCATAGGGGAATTTTGCCTGCAAATCCTGTTTATCAGCTTCTTCCCTTTGTCAAAATGCTCCGATGCATAACTTCGTTTGAGCGGAACCATCTTGTTCCGTTTAGCTGCTCCGTGTCAGACATCTTGAACCCAGTAAGAAATTAACAGCTACAGGATTTTATAAGTTAACACTATTATTTCTCTCTGTTATCTCCCATATTCATACACAAGCCAAACAAAATCATAGCACGAAAGGATAAATTCCTGGAGGAGTGGGATTTTGGATATACTAATAGTATGAAATCTGAACACATACCTTTCAGGTAAATTGAGAACTGACAAGCTGCAGAGTTATTTTAACATTCTGCCTGTGACCATTGGACATGGTGATAGTTTTGTAATGAGTAGCTTAAATAAATAATGCCTAACAACTGCAAAATAGAGTGCATACAATGTATGAAAAAGAAAATATCAATCCGGTGCGTGCAAGTGGTCATTCACAGCTGTAGATGCTGAATGAAAGGCGACATGGAAATACATGTCTCTTACTAAACAAGGACATATAAATCTGTTTCTTCTGTTCATGGTCTCCATTTCTTACTCAGCAGCTTAGTCAGCAACATTCAGCATATCTTAGCCTTTCACCAGGCTAGCACTTCAAGGCTTTTTTCTTGTCTTCCCTCCCCTTCCCTCCCCATTCACTGAATTGCCTTTTAATTTAAATAATGTGTGAAATGAACTTTGGGAACCTCTGTTTTAGATGTCTATTATGTCTATGTATTGCAGAAGTGTTTCTAGATGTGTAACTCAGGGTTGTGAATTGTGCCACGTGGCAAGGTGAGTTAAAGCCCAAGATTTAAAAAGAGTGGAGACATGATCAGCTGCTCATTGAATTATGGGACATTCTTTTACTGATTTTAATAGGTTTTGTATTAGGCTTCGTTTAACACATTTTCCTTTTTGAATTTCAGCGAATAGAAAGTATCCTTTAATTCTTGGAAGGATGGCATAATCTGTTCTTTTAGACAGCAAGCTTTTGAGATCTCAAAGCCAAATAATGTGTATTGACTAGGATACTTGTATAGGAATGATCAAATTAGAATTTTGGCCTTGAAACATATTTGTATTATATATTTTGTTATGGGAAGTACAGACACTAAGAATAAATGCTTTTAATGATTAATTTGCTGCAAGAGCTTTAACTTTATGATTAAAGTGAATTAAAATGTCATAACAATTATTGTCAACTTAAAATAAATACATATGAAAATTCTGATATTTTATCTACTTAAGAACAAGTACTATGATAGATATCAGAGAATGGCCATTACATCAGTTATTTCCTAGAAATAGCTACGTGCCTGGATGTAGGCATGCACTAAACTCCACCACAAAAGAGAGAAATACCTGCTGAACAAAACAGCACTTGTTTAGTAGTTCTCGTGCCATACCTCCAGTTTCAGTGCAAACAGAACTGTCACCACGAAGCTTGTCTTCAACATGTTTCAGGAATTTATGGAGCTGCTACTAAAGTTTACAAAGATTTGCAAGGATAAGTGTTTGTTAAATAATGTAGAAATAGGGTTAAAGGTGTTATTGTTGATAAGAATTGGCTTTCGGTAACTGCCTTCCCTTTCACAGTCTAATTATTTAATTATTTTTAAAGTGCCTACTTAGATGTTGAAATGTTCTATTAGCTGAAAATATGCATGATAACTTTGTAATAATTGGACATCTTGTCATTTTTTAATTACTACCGAGATGGCAACTACAGGTGTGAGTGATCTCTTACTGACAGATACTGTTACCACTGCTCTAAATGGGTTCAAGACCACAGGAGGAAATTATAACGTCCTTTGTGATTGCTGTTCAGAAGAAAAGAATTGCTTTTGAGGAAAAAACTGTGGGTGTTTTTTTGTATTTTTTGTTTGTTTGTTTGTTTTTTTCCCCTGAAGAGAACAGATCTTTAATGGGTTCACGTTTTAGACTAGGGGGAAGGAAGAGAACTCTATGTTGATGCTCTGGTAACCTAAATATTGGCCTAGGTTATGGATGAGTAGACAGCAACATTTCAGACAGAAATTAGGAATTAAAAATATCTACTTTGTGCGAAAGTGTGATCTACTGAAAGTATTGACATTCTAATGAACAGCATCCGATGCCTGTTTGTGTGTATATGTTTGTGTTCATATGGATAAAACAATCACATTTTAATTGTTCATTTTCCTTGGGATACAGGACACACAAAACTTGCGCAAAATTTCAGTTGCAATTTGCACATTAATGAAAAGAAACATTAATGCATCATACACAATTTAAAACACTAAAGCATGAAGCATCTGTTCAATGCAGTTAGGATTGCCTCATGTCTTCCACATGCATATTTCTCACTTGCAGAACTGAAGAATACTGAGATAAACTGACGTTTCTTTAAGAAAATGAGCAGGTGCTGGAGTTTATTATGGTCTTTTTCAATTTTAGAAAGGTATAATGAGTTTGTCTTAAGGGCTACATTTTGATAAAATATAAAAATTCGTTGCCATTTTTTCAGTCCTCTGCATGATATAACTGCCACAGCATTCTATAAATAAAACATGTCCATAAATACTTCATAAGGAAGATACTTCCACATAAGCTTGTGAATACAATGAGAGTTTTCTTATTAAAAAAATCCTTGTCATTTTATTTGATTTCATTATTGGGTTTTTTTTGTTGTTGTTGTTGTTGTACATAAGAGTCTGCTTGGCTATCTGGTTTCTTTTAAAAATGAAAACAACAGATTTTTAAAATGTAGCTGTAGAAGAGATGGCATAATACTGAAAATGCCATAATTCCATGCTTCCCTTCCACTTCCACAGGCATTTATGCCTGCATATATTATATGGAGAATATTAGTGGGCTAATATTCTTCGATTGTAGAGTAAACAACATGTCCATTGGCTGTCAGTATATTTCAAAACCAGAGTCTTCAGAAATGAGAAAGCATCCTGTTCCTTCATCTTAAGGAGTAACTAAACCTACCTATGGATTAAGGAATTGCTTACCTCATTATTAGCTAGTTAATAGCAAAATGAAGCATACAAAATCCGAACAGGTCAATCATTAAAGGCTAACAGAACAATCAGCATGATTCAATACTGAAATAATTGAAGACAAGACAAAATGCTTCTAGGATTAAAGAATAAAAACAAAATAAAGAATAGCAACATGGAATGGCAAGCTGTATCAAGGAGAGCAGTAACTGGATTGTGGATATGAGTTCTCACTGCAATACCATAATGAAAAGGGTTTATGAGATACTTTGAAATCTGAACAGGAAAATAGTAAATAAAAGCAGGGAACTAGTAACACCTATGCTGATGTTAAGTAGTAACAGCTCTGTTTTGTTAATACTAGTGAAGCTGCTAATGGAATAATGTATTGTGTACCAGAATTCATAGAGAATGTGGAAAACTGGGGGATGCAGAAAAAAGAAACTGTCCAAACACATGAATTCTGGGAAGCTTGTCTTATTTTGAGATAGTTGATGTATTTAATTCGTTAAAAGTAAGTTTATCACATCTAATCGCACTCCATTCATATTATGGTTCTCCATGAGCGTAACAGATAAAAATGGCATGGTTTAGAAACTATAACTAAACAGATTTACCAAGTAAAGTTCAACTTTTTAGCACACTTAATTAGCTGCCGGAGCAACTCTTGTATGATGGGCTTGGGCTTACTCAAAATCTTTAAATCAAAGTATGTGCCTTTTTTAAAAGATGTTGAAAGTGTTTGAAGTGTTTGAAGTCAAATCTTAAACCTCAGAAAGACCACAGAAATCACTAAATGAAATTCTATGTCTCACAAACTGCAACTAATGTTCTGGCCTTCAAAATGGTGAAAACCTCCAGTCCATTTTTGGATCCTTCCTTTTGCTATTATTATTTATTATTTCTACTGCTGCAGAAGATATCAGTCCTACCTAAAATCACATATGCATCATGAAATAATCATGAATTATTTGAAAAAGAATGACATAGAACTGATAGGAAAGAAAACAGAATGAATAAACTGTTTCTATCCCTGCAACCTGGGTAATGTAGTGATCCTTCCAGCCAGCTCTGGAAAACTTAGCTTACTTCTCTAGTTATAATTACCAAATTAAAGATTAGGGATCTTTCATATTGCTGCACTTACTGATAGTATAGACATAAAAGCCCAGGCTTCTCAAAAAAAACCCAACAAATCACATTGAAGTAAATGGATGATATTTCTTCAATTGTCATAAAATATGTAATCAGGGAAGGGAACATAGTGTTTTGGTTGTTTGCCCAATATTGTAGTCACTGCATCATTGTCTAAAGCATAACCATGAGTAATATTTCAAATTAATTTCTTCTCTGCTTGCCTGCCTCTAATCTTCAGGTAAGCATATTGCAGGCATATTCAAAAATATGCCAGAATGAAGATGCTGACATCAACCAACATATTGCTTTTGTTACCACTCACCAGATAAGTTTAGATCTAAGTGTAGATAATCTAGATACTGCTACACTCTCTAAAATCATGTAAAAACACTACAACCAACCATCGTAAATTACATTTCTGAATAAGCAAAACCAAGAGCTTCTAACATGAAGTATTACCTAAGGAAAACCTGTGTTCTGACAAAAAGGCAAATGGTTAGATTAACCCTAAGCAGAAAGAGCATGAATGGGATGATAGGTCACAAAGGAAGATGCCCTCAGCTTTACTTCATAGGAGGAGAAGAATGATGCCATCTTGTTTTTTTTTCCTGATATTTAAAAATTATCTTCTTTAGCTGGATTCTGAATACCTGGAAGATGCAAATTTTAATTTGCTTACTAAGAAAGAACATAAAAAGTTAAATAAAGAGAAATAAAAATTTTCAGTTTTCTTCTTTAAATTATTATTTTCAAAGAATCATAGAATATCTCAAGTTGGAAGGGATCCATAAGAATCATCAAGTCCAACTCCCTACTCCTCGCAGGACTACCTAAAAATAAGTCATATGGCCAAGAGCATTGTCCAGACATTCCTTGAACTCTGACAGACTTGGTGCCGTGACCACTTCCCTGGGGAGCTTGTTCGAGTAACTGACCACCCTCTCAGTGAAGAACCTATTTTGTTATTCTCTATCTTGTTAAAAATTCTATTCTGTGTTTAACCTAGTAAGTATGATTTTTACTTGCTAATAGAAGGTCGTAGGCTGCACTGATGTGCCAGTGCAGGTTTCACGACTTGTTTGGGTCACTTTTAGCCTGAGCTGATTTTAGTTTATTCCAGCTGTGATGATCTTCAGTGGTCAGGTAACTATTGCCCACTTTTCCTTTAGCTCTATGTAATTGTGTGGCATGACACCTATTGTTAAATAATGGATACTAAAATTAAGCAGACATTCTATGAAGAGTGAACTACCTATAACCCTAGCTAAAACTGTATTGTGGCAGTGTATTCACATACACATAATTATACAAGAGGCCTCAGCCTGTGAACCGAAATCACAATAGACAACTGTCACTGAAGGAGTGCAACCTTGGTAGTCAAGTAAAAATGCTTTCACAGAAACAAAGAGAACAGAAAAACAAGTATAGCATAGAAATGAGAATCTAAGTAGAGTGTGTTAGGAGCCATATGAAATGTTAATCTTGTAAATTGCACCAATGCCTAACATAATATGTAAGAGTAATTCTGAGGTGTTAGCGATTGGCTTACATCTTTGATTTCAGATATTTGCAGGATCTGGGACTAGAAATAGTACTTTTTTTTTTCCTTGACAAAACAAGTAAACATGTATATTCCCACTACTCAATATTCCAATATTTACAATAAAAACATCTAAGTATTTTCTGTCCCTAGAGCATAAGTACATTTGGTCACCTTGGTATTTCTATAATGTTGTAACCATGGCTTTTTGCTTCAAGAAACATCACTGAACTTCCCTTCCTAATATGCCTGTAAAGTAGAGAGGAGTTCTTTTGAAATATTTTCTTTATGCCATGAATGGGCAGTTGAGACCACAAGGTATTCACTGAAACACAAATTTGTCCCTTGGCCTGAGGGTCATGTTTAAGGTTCATGGTGAGAAAACGGACACATTGTGTTATAAAGAAAGCTAATTTATTTTCAAGTTTGATATTTGTAGTCCCTAATTCAACCTCATATCTCCTCTTTTTTGATAGTAGAGTTTACACTGGTTGTACTTCATGTCCCAGCAATGGATGAGCGGAGCAGACACACCCTTGGTTTAAGCATAAGCAATGATAATAATGAAAACCTTATTATTGTTAAAAACAAAACTTAGTACAAATAGCCACTGCGGAATGCAAGCATAAGGGTAATATTATGGAATACCGCTGACGGAAATAAAGAAGGGCATATCTCACGAAAGTTTCCAAAAGACCTTAAATTATATCAACGAATATGTTTGAGAATAGAGATTCAATTAGTCACTATCACCCTGGTATTGAAATACCCAGAAAAATATTGCATTCAGCGTTGTACGTGTGGTCTCAGCAGAGCCATATGGAGATAGATGATCACCTCCCTGCTCTGTTATACTACCATTTTGCATTGCAAGCTGGTGTTTAATTTGCTGCCCACACACCACTCATTTGTGTGTCAGCACCAAATGTGTTTATGCCAACTGTGTTTCAGTTTATTATTCCTTAGAGGTATCTGCTTACATTTTCTATAGCAAGACCTCAGGACTGAAGAAATTCCTGTTACAAAGATAACACAATGAAAACTGCAAATCATAAAAGAACAAAGTAAAAATGGTTGAAATATATCTTCATTGCAAAAATCTATCCTGATTAATTACAGGCATGGAAAATGTTCCTTTGATGGATTCACGGTCAATTTCATTTTGTACATCCCTGTGTTTCTTTCAAACCATTTGAGAGAGTACCTGTGTATGGATTGTTTTTCAAAAGATTTCTAGCTCTATTTTCATGGAATCCAACAAATATTAATTGTAAAATATTTTTTTTGTCATACTGCTGCTAAAACACAGATCACAGTTTACCAATCTTCATTGACATTTACGATTATTTGGCATAGTATTCTTTAGTTGGGCTTTATGAAGATTGCTGTCCTCAGAATTGCCAGTACATTATGCTAATGCACGCTCAAACCATACTGTTCATGCTATGACATTGACAACCAGTTCAGGTAATGCCATTGACCGTAAACTGTCATCTGTTTCAGTAACCTGTACAATGCATCTGATGTTTCATGTAAATGTAAGTTATATTCTGTTGTGTTTACTATTTTAATAGTAAAAATAACTGGTTTCATGTATTACAGCATAATCACAAGGGTAAGATGGAAGGAAATAATCTACTATGCTGTAATCAGCAGAAGTTATCTTTCATTTTTTCTTATTACCTTTAGAAATTATCTAAAGAGCTATACCTTAGCAAACTATGTTAACTATGTTAACTTAAACATGACAAGACTAATAACATTGATTTTATTAAATTGCATCATGGGATGAAAAAAAATAGTGACAGTTTGTTATTCAGAGGCCTTCAGTCCGAACAAAATAATTTAATAATTTACATAGAAAGAGAAAAAGCTCTACTAAGTACCATGAGGAATTCTGGACCAGATCTCAGTTGCTATATAATAACATAGTTATAATAACACTAATGGAGCTACAGTGACATACATTGTTTAAAGATAAGGTTTATTGCACACATGACTAAAATCTTGTCCATGGTAGTACATGGGGGTAAAATTTAGTTCGAATCTTTCCTTCATGATACTACAGACACAGGAAAATGAGGAAAGTAGGAGAAAAAATGAAAAACTAAAAGAAAATGACAGAAAGAAAAGGGAACAAGGGGGAAAAGAGAAAAAAGAAAAGAAAGCGGAAATAAGTGAAATTTAGTATTTTGGATCAGTTTTTATCTGGTTTAAGGTCAGACATTTCCAGAAATAGAGGTATTTCCATCCATGTTTTTTCAGAGATAGTGCAGGATAACCCTTGATTTTGATGCCTGTAACTGAGATGAAGTTTTAGTATAATTTCTTCTGCAGGGTGCAGAAAAAGACTTATGCCCATCTTGAGCTGACACTGTGTGGTTGGTTAGCCTTGGCTAACAGTCAGACTCCCACCCAGCTGCTCACTCGCTCCTCCAGCCTCCCAGGGAAGACAGGAATGGTGGAGAAAACAGGAAAATCAGGAATGAAAGATCTTGAAGTTTGAGACAAAGATGGGGAGATTACCATTGCAGGAAAAGCAGGCTCGACTTTGGGAAAATTGACTATAGTTATTGTCAGTTAAAACAAATATTTAATTATTGACTCGGGTAGTGGCAAACAAAAAGACAAACATTAAATCTTTCCTCTCCCCTTTCCCAGGCTCAGCTTCACTCCTTCACTCCAGACTCCTGTCCTCCCTGCCTTACTGTCACCACTGGCTACGCTCCGTCCCTTCAGAAGGGAATCGAATGGTGCAGGGAGAGGGGGTTATGGTCAATACATAGTGGTTTCTCTCTGTCACTACTTCATCCTCACACCTTTCCTCTGTTCCAGTGTGGGTCCTGTGGGAAAGGCAATATGCAAAGTAGATCCCAACTAACAGGAAGGAGGCAAACATATAAATAAAACGTGAAAATGGGAAAAAATAAAGAGAATTTCAAAATAAAACATACGAAGAAGGAAAAAAGAGATAAGAATGTTCTATGTAATAGAGATGTAGAGAAAGGAAGGGAACAGCAAAATGGAGACAAGGAATTATAATGAAGCAATATACTAATCATGTGTGTAATTAATAACTGTAATATAAGCACATGACAGTAGAGATCTGAGGAAAAAATTACAAAAATTTTAAGTCAGTGGTTGTTTTTGACTTGAGTATAACATCATTACAAACATGCTTTTTTTTTAACATGAAGTCTGTGAAGCTCCTACTGCATTCCTTTATAAGCTATACAGTTTTTGTAAGCCAGCTGGGGAAAACAAAATTAAAATCGTAAATGTGATAATTAGACAAGCACAGTGATTTTTCTGATATAACCTACTGTAAACATTAGCAATACCATAAAATTGTGCCAAAAGGACAAATGAATAGAAAGTTAACCTTAGTTTCCACTTTAGCATATTCAAACCTACTGGATGTGACAAAAAGCTAAATTACAACACTAAAATTCTGAGTCTTAAAGGAAGCAGCTGTGAAGGTTGATCTGTTGTAATTGGAAATACCTATTTTATTGATCCTCTATTGAATCAGATTCTGATTACAATATCTGAAACTTATATTAGTGCAGAAATACAGTCTCATCTTTGTTTTATTCATTAGGAGAAACAAATAAAACCTATTCTGTAGGATACCATAGGACCCTGTATGAGCAAAACCATGTTGAAACACAGACATCCCGATATAGTTTTAAAAACTACATGTTGTTCTACTTCTGATTCACTTGGTAATGCTGGATGGTGATTTTTATTTTTAGGGTTCAGTTTTCCCATCTAAAACATAGAATGACTTAAAATTCTACATAAATATAGTGTCCACCTAAATTGCTATTATTTTATTTTAACAAGAAGCTATTTCTGTAAGGCCTTATCTTTTTGTTACCTAAGTAACACAGGAAAGCTAACATTTCAGGGTGTCTAAACATGCATTTTTTGTAAATTGCCTACAGAGGAAAATTTTCTCTCTTCTTCTTTTTTTTTATTTTTATTTTCATAGTCTCACGTGTTTCTGACTCGTTAAGACTGTCCAGTGAAAACATCAACAGGTGCTCCTTGAAAGTTTTTCTGCAGAACAAAGGAACGGGAGTTATTACTGCTGCTGTAAATCGAATGTACTTAGGTCAGCAGGATACCAAGAATTTAGTCTTGCTGTTCAAGTGTAGACCTTTACATGGCTGTATTAGCAAAGGTAGAAATTCTGAGGCTGCATCCCACCACTCTTACTGAATGTTATTGACATTTTCCCCATTATAAAATGAGATCAACATCAGTACAAGAATAAGTAGTTCTTTGAAGACAAAGTGTGAGTGAAATATATTGAAGGCTTTTTTAGTTTGGATCGAGTTCTTTTGCTAGCGTAGCAACCCTGTTCCAAAAACAGGGCAGTAATACAACTGATGTATTAAAAAAAAAAAAAAAGGCAAAAAACCCAATAGAGAACACCTTACTAAGCAATTATACCTATCTACTTACTTATATTGGCATTTTGGAATGAATGAAACCAATAACCACTTGTGAACAGTTTAATGCCCTGATTATTAGATTATACAATCTAATTTCTTACTTCTGGGTGCTTTTTCTGTTATGTGGTTTGTATGTTTTTGTTCTGCACTGTAGATTTAGGAGAACAATGTTTGTTGTTTTTCCTGAAAAAGTGTCAAGTGGATATTTTGGTGCTCTTTTTATCAGTTGTATGAGGACAATCAAGGGTTTTACTGAACAGACTCCAGTAGTGCAGGGATACCTTCCATTTTCAGAAGTACCATGAAGCTGTGTTTAACATTAATCTAAGTCCCACAGAAAAATGATTTGCTGAAGTGGAGTGTTCTGCCTTGTAAACGAAGGTGTCTAGTGTCATCTGCGATGCCCTGAGACACCCTGAGACATATAAGTGGGGCTGACATATCTCACAAAGAGCCTGCAGAAGATACGTGCCTTTCTGTACTCATAGATGGACATCAGGCAGGATATCCTAAAGCAATTCAAATGGATGTTGACTTCTTGTCAACAAGGAGCAAATGAATTGAACCCATTGTGTCAATACCTTCTTCTACCTTCTGCTGCTATTATTGTCCTGATGGAATGAAAAAATGGAAACTAAATACATCTCCCAGGACAGACTGATACAGTAGTCCTGATGAAAGAGTCTCAAACTTTATTTAGTACAGTTTCCTTAGAAATAAATTTGGCTGGGAATTTATGATTACCGGTGCCTCATAGCTGTTCCTTTTCTTCAACTGCTATGGGGACGATGAAAGAAAGACATTTAGGCTTGAGGAGCATTTGACTGCAGAAATATTGCAGCATTCTTCCATAACTACATTAGGTAAAATCAAGAAGTTAATAACCAAAAGCCAGTCAATGAAGAAAAAGGATGTTTTGGGTTTTTTTCTCCCATGACAGTGGCAGCACATTTTTTTAAATTAAACTCAAATGAGGCAAAAAAGAGGAGTTTGAAGAGGATTTTTGAAAAAAATGTATTTGTCTTCTTACATATGTCTAAACTTTATAGCTCTGTGTGAATTAGATTTTCTCGTTTATTGATGAGTTCCTCTCAGAAATAGCAACTGCTCACACATTTTGCATAGGAATTGGTAGTACACAACATTCTGGTATTTATTGGAAACCATCAAAAATGCAATATAACACCACTTCGCAAGTTGATGGTATTTTATGTCAATGAAGTGTATCTAGTTAGGCCATCTATTGTCCAAAGCACATGGCAAAAATATGCAGTGTTTGTTACTTTCTGCAATGGCCAAGTTTAAAGAAGAAACATGCAAAATGAACTTCATATGTTACAGAGGAAATAAAAAAAGAGATATTTTGAATACTATCTGTATCATAGAATCACCGGAGAATCCAGAATTAATTCTTTAAATTCCAAACCAATTTGCTAAATGTTTTGTCTGTTCAAGCTAGTAAGGGAAAAATTGTTGAAAAAATTTCTGAGATAATGAACTTAAAATGAAATCTGCAAGAGGGTATAGAAAGGACTTCCAAAACTAAGCAATCAGTGCATTTTCTTGCAATGGCTGTAAAGTTATATCTGTCAGAATTTCTTTGCAGAGTTTCAAATTGTTTCAAGCCATAGACTTCCTAGAAATACATCAGGTTCCAAAGGAAACATTGGTTCTGAAACGAAAGCATTTGCAAAAGTCATACATAACTTTAAAAAGAATCAGTGAAGCACGAGGAACCTATAGACAAATTCTCCTTACTATGCAGAAAAAAATTGTGATATAAAATCAAAGTAAATGAAGTGTGTTTGTAATATTTGTGATACTTGAATAATAAAAAATAGTCCAAATTTTACCTATTGCAATGCATTGTTTATACATTCCTCCTTCCAATTTCATCATTCAAATGGACTCTGAGAGTAATACACTGACCACTCCTAGCCAGGAAAGAGAACATTTGGAATGTTTCAGTAGAAAAGAAATGGTTATTCTCTAGTTCTAACCAGATCCTGATTTACATTTTCCCTTTGTATGCTACAATTGCAAACTTTTGACCTTGCAAAGGAAGAAATATTTCTTCATTTCTTTCTGTGCAAACTGGTTTATGGGGCTATGGCAGATCAGATGTCACATTTCATCTCACGAATACTAGGATTTCATTACTAGACAGAAACACATAATATATTTTGGGATACTTGGAAAGGAAATTACTACTTAAGTATTAACTGTTATTCAATAGTTCCTAGTTTTAATTGTATATATTTTAATTCCACTAAATTTTCCGGAATACATGAACATAAACTGAATTTCCTCTAACTTATTTGTACATGTTATCATTACTACAAAATTAGTTTTGAGAACACGTACAAAATCTGTTTTCTGTCACTGACCAGCCCATATTTTGCATGGTTGATACTAGTTTGCAAACTCAGACCCCTGTGTTCAAAAGACAGACTCTGTAAGACTGTTCTGTTTAGCTGAACCCGAAACATCTGTGCTGGGCTGAAACCCACTTCCGCGGGCATAAATGCAGACACATTGAGAATGCTCTCAAACGGGCAAAGGAAGTAGATAAGGAATTATTCTATGCAAGACCACCCTTCAGGGGCAGAAGTGTGGTGGTGCAGGGTAAGGAGGTGCTCACCTTTGCTGCCCCTTCTAAATGTTGGGGCCCTGGGGGCACTGATAAGGCTGTCTGACGCTCTCATTCCAGCCTATGGGCAGCCCCATTTCAGCCCCCAGCTTGGGGTCACCATTCCCTCCTCTGGGGACGCAGTAGGATGCAGGTTTCCAGATCCACCACAACCCTGCCCTGCCCTGCTCACCCCCAGGGGGGTGGCCCCGTGGCTCCTGGCACCCTGGAGCAGGGTCAGGGAACAAGGCCAAGCAAGGAAGCTGCTGATGGGACACAGTGTTCTTTTGACACTCCTATTCTGCTGTATCATCAATGCATGACACTGCATAAACTTGCATAAACTAAGCCTGTATGTACACCCAACTTGTCTATAATCAGAGACATGAAGCCTGGAAACCACAGATGGCTTCAAATATTATTACCTTAAATGTATTTCCATAGGAATCAGGAGTACCAAACTATTCCTGTATATAGCATTTACAATTCAATAGTTACAATGTGAATTTTATCATGCAATTAAACTGTAAAATCAAAGAGTTGAAATATAGGATTGTTGGAAATGGAAATAATTTCTGTAACCTGAATTCACCTGCTTGCACACATGCAGATTGACATTTAAGACCTGACCACACTTAGGATCCCTGCTACAATCAGTGCTTATGGTGGCAGAAATGATGCGTCTCTACATTGAAAGCAAAGAGAAAACGAGATAAAGTTCTTATGATTAAGGTAAAAAACTACGGAGATGTGTATTCTTTTCCTGCCTTGTGGTTCTGTTCTTAAAAAAGTTCTGTCTGACAATATTTATAATGCTGTGTCTTTGCCTTACAGAAGCAACTTGAAGTCATATTTGCAGAATTTCTGGGTTCTTTCCCTGCAATTTAAACTAATTGAACCTACGCTTTTCATGTATACAGCTGTATTAAACACTGAGAGTGCTAAAAAGTCAAGTTCATACTCCTCCATGCTTGACAAGCAAAACAACTAACACACGTTTTTCTTAATTTTGGTTTTCATCTCTACTTATGAACAAAACAAATGGAAAGCTAGTGCCACCTAATCTCAGAGTCATGGTGAAAATGCGTTAATACATATCTAGGAAGTGTTTTGATGTTATAATAGCAGTTTTAAAAAAGCACCATTACAAATTATTGATTTTGTATGAAGTGCAGGTTTGGATAACACATGGTAAGTAAGGTCTAGTTAAAAAAAGATCTTAAAAAAGCTGACAGAAAGAGATAGAAACAAATACCAGTGTATGAGGTGTGATTCTTTGGGGAAAACCAATACAACTACGTTCAAGTGACACACAGGTGGGAAAAATTAAAGTTGTGTTATGAACTTTCCTTTTTTCAAGCCGCTTCGAGCTCAACTTCAACCTTAATATTCTTACAATGCAGGACCAAGTAATTAAAATTAGTATGCAAGTATGCAGAAAGTAAATCATGCTTTTTAAGAAGGGGGTTACTCAATTAAAATTATTATTTACTGAAATCTTTTTTCATAGTTTATAAACTCAGCCATCTGGCAATATTAAAAGAAAAAAAAAGTTGACTCTCCCTTACAAGGTACCAATTTGAATTTCAAAATCATAGAATTGCTTCATAATTTCTTGAAGTTTAAACATTATTTCAGTTACCAGCAATCAGCTGTTTAAAAATAGTGTCCTTAAATCACAGATCTATATTTTTTTTCTGGGCCATTTTCCCCTTAAAATTGACTTGACATTTAAAACATCAGCTTTTTCACAGTGTGCATCCCATCTGCAATTATGCTGCAGCCCACTCAGCCACTCAGCTCTATCCTTGCTATAGCAATAAACCTGGTAAAAGAACACGTGCTTATGGATAAAATGGATAGCAATCCAGCACACACACACACACAAAGGAAGAGAATGAAGGAACAGAAGAAAAAAGATAAAACATGAAGATCTGCTAAATAACTGGACCTCCTTACAGACACACATTACACCATATGGTGCGGTATACAGTATTTGTATAAGAAAGGCATATTATATAGTGGAGTCTCTCCCCTGCTTGAGTAATTACAGGATCAACAGTAATCAACCCCTCTCATACAAGAATACTAACACAGTGGAAGCATTCACTTAATCTTATCTCATAGTTTTCATTTGTAATATGGAACAGCAAATAACAGTGCTTGCGTCCTTTGTCATAACTGGATAAAACTTTATGTTAGGCAATCATGATAAAAGTTCTGTGTTTCCCTGCTTGCAAATTTTATTTAGAGAGTAGCCGTTGCAAAGACTCTAAATTCATGTTTCATGTTACCTGTGTTTGACCAACCTGTTTGCACACAAATTTTATACTCATTCAGTTTCTAGTTACTCCTAATTTACAATGGCATACAAAAATGTAATTGGAGTAAGTTGGCCTGCAGTGTGTTCTGTGATTATGTGTCTACACGACTTGTGGTACCTGGGCCAGCCTGTTTAAAGTTTGTTTAATTTTTTCTGTTCTACTGAGCCACCAGTGTGCAACTGAGGCACAGATGTAATCTTCACTTTACTTGCTTGCTTCTGTATTGATTTGCAAATCTCGTCATGCAATTCATGCATTCATATAAACTGATACGGAAAAAAACTGAAAATATAATTCCAAGTGAATTTACATACATACAAGTCTTTTCATGAGCAATGCAAACAGTGTATCTTTTTTTTAAATGATTCTATGCTTTCTATTCGTATTCACCTGTACTGAAGAAGCTTTAATATTTTCAATTACTGTGCAATTTATAATATCTCTGTCTTTTGCAAATGCTCATGTATTTGCAATAATAATAATAATAATAATACAGTACAATCATGCTGAAGCCTTTACCTCAAAGGAGATATTTTGTGCATTTCTCCTCCAGTCATCATATAGCAATTTTAATGAAATCTGTAGGAATTTAGGCTGAAATGTGTTTGGAATTCACCTACATGTTCAAAACCTAAAAGGTAGAAACTGATAGTCAAAAAGAGGTACGTAGGAAATAAGAAACTAGACTAAACTGAAAAGAAACCATACATCAATTTTGTTTTCTATTCAAAAGTTTCAAAATTACATCTGACTTTATTAACCTCTTGAAGAAAATTCCCATTCCAAGCTAAAATATTGAAGAAAGAACATCCCTAAATTGTTGCCAAATAAGCGTGAGTTTTCTTGCTGTAAGAAGTTGTTTGCCTAATTCAGAAGTTGGTGGCAGACAGCCAAACTTCTTTTCTAGATGTTAAGACTATACCATAAAATATCCCTAATGTAGTTTTCAACAGTTCTGTTTATCTCCCTGGGGATAAAAGAACCTGCTGTTTTGAAGTGTCAGATTTTATACTGTGTTGCAGTGAGTTATTTTTATTTATCTTCCATTCTATGCTTTTCTGAGGCATATACAAAAGTAATCTTCAAAGAGCTATTTGTACTATTTCAAATTTTTTCATATTTAAGCCTTGGTTTGAAGAACCATCTGGAAAAAAACCACATATAGCTTATGTCCTGGACATTGAACACATCTGACACACCTGACACTGAACACATCTAATAGATTTTTCATCATTTTTCTTCACCTTTTGGAAAACAAAAGAAGCCTGTCATTCTAAATCAGATTTTAAATGGTACTGTATGCTATTTGAGAACAGAAGATGTTTGGGTCACATTTAACTATGGCTTCCTTTCTATCTTGTGTAGATAAGAAATATCCAGGTTGTTTCCTGTTTAATTGTCTGCAAAGATTTGTGGATACTGAGATGGCCCAAGGCCAAGTCTCTCCCATGCTTAGGCTCTCCCCCATCCAGCAGCAGAGGAAGAGCTGACAGCAATCAGGAAAGGAGTTGTAGTGTCCTGAATGCACGCCACAAAACCTGGTGATGCACACAGTATCCAAGTCCCTTCAGTGAAATATATGACTGGCATAATGTCCTTTTGGGATCCCCAGTCACTAAAAGTGACAGATATGTTGCAGACAGGTAGGCAATTCTAACGCCACGTCTGTGAGGAGTTGCTCTTTGGCAAGAGAATCCTCTGGAGACCTCTAGCCCAAACAACCCCTAGTCATTTATTTCTCTTACTGAGCATGGGAGATTGGAAAATCAGACTTTTAAGTTGAAAAAAAACCCACCCAAACCAAACCCAAACCCCATATACATGAAAAAAGTCCTTCCTGTTCCACTTAAATGAACAAAAGAATATGATTCCTTAAAATTCACATTTCCTTGAGAATCTCGAAGCTGAATTTCCATCAGAAAGTCATTAAAGTAGGAAATTCCCAAATATAAATGCTCTTTTTCTGGTAAGTAGGACTTTTAGCTGCTTGTACAGCTGAGCCCTGCAAATCTCTTTAGCATATATTTGATTTGAAGAAGCACAACTACTGAAAGCAAAAAGAATTCCTCTCAGAAGTGCTCATAGATGTATCTAAGAAGCCATAAAGGGGTTTGTAGCATGCAATCTTAGTCTTTGGCTAGATGTCAAGGTAGAAAAACAGTGCTTATCTGATTCATCAGTGACTTTATTTAAAATCTGGATTAGCAGCATGGATATGACCCATGAATAAATAGATGTCTTCACTCATTTATAGGCATGTATTTACGTGTGCATAGCAGAGCTGGAATAGTAACACTGAGCTTGCATCTGGTTCTGTAAAGTTGTTTTGGGGAAAAAAAATACAACAAAGCAATCTTGGGAGTTATTGTTGAAATGATAAATGTAACAAAAGGTAGGATAATACAGATTTTTCTGTGATAATTATTAGGGACTATGATGTAGCTATTATAAGCTAGGATATAATACTATATCTTCATATTTAATGTTCTTATGTACATGTATTTTTACAATTTTACTGTCTCTTAAGTGTGCGCACATAGTAAAAAACAGAGTTATTCTAAGCATTTTCTTTTTCTATTTTATAAATAGAATAGCATAATTAGAAAGAGATCTTAATAGAAGACTTTATATCAAATATGGAATTACGATCATATCCTTCATCTTTGAACTCTGTGAAACACATCAGCACTCACTGCAGAGCAGACTGAGCACCTGAACTGTCCTTTGTAATAATAAATTATTAAACTGTCCCTTTGCAGCTCTTCCAGGTATTGGTGGTAATGATTGTGAAGCTTTTCTGGGTTAATGTTATTTTCCTTCATGAAAATGGCTTATTTCTCCTTTGACTTGCAAGCGTTCTTATTATTATGCATTTTGCTAGTTCCATAATTTTTGAAAATTCTCCTCTCATTTGCTATTTTAATCTATGCTATTCCCCACTGTGTCATTGTACTTCTCTCTACTCTTGTGCTATGCTGTCCTCAGGCTAACACGAATAGCATTACGTACATCTCTGAGGTTAGACGAAAATCTAGACTAACATCTTTTTGTGAACATGGCCTGTAACACCTCTCTTATGTCTGTTTAAAATGTTCAGATACTGTAAGCTGGGGTAAACTTAATGCATCACCAGTTGCTATACTACAAGAAATAGTGCATATTCTCATACCAAAAGGTAGAGGATACACTTATATATGTGTTTGTCTGACATTTGCACTCTACAGGCAGTAAAGCTCCCTCTATAAAGTAGCTGAGGTCCAGCTGCACAGACATTTAGGGACCAAACCCAAGTTGGTGCTTAGATGTGCTGTGATGGAGAATGCAGCAATGGTTGTTATAGGAAAAGGATTGAGAACCAGTCATTTCAAACACACTGAATCCACAAAGGGGAAAAGACAATGTCTGGCCTTAATTAAGAAGTAACGTTGAACTATTTGCTTCTGTAGTTTCTATCAGATGTAATAGTTCACACATTCATGTGGTCTAAAAGATCCAAACACAATTCACAGTGAAACATGCCACTGAATCACCAAAGGGAGGGGTATGGCAGGGAGTCCAAGCGCAGGCTGTGCCACGAAGGAAGGGAAGCTGGGAGTGAAGATGGCAGCACCGCAGCTGGAGCAGTGGCCTCACCTGCAGGAAGAAAATCAGGGACAGAATCAGGTCTGGAAACAGGCATCAGGGTCAGTCTCAGGCCACTGATCATCCAGCAAGTTTATTGCGATAAATCAAGGTCACACCAGAAAGTCATGTCCAGGTCTGGGTCCGGAAGGTAGAGGACCGGGTACAGATGTGGCTTGTCACAGCTGTCATGTAGCTCAGGTGAGGACAAAGCCAGAAAGCTTCTGACTAAAAGCAGCTACCAGGGAAAAGGAGATTAAGATCCTTGCTTCTAGCTCACTTCCCAACAGCTCTTGTCAGTGAAGGAGGTGACCTTGGCCTCAGCCAGCTGAGGTCCTTAATTTACCTTAACTAAACTTGTGGAACAGGAGATGCACTCAGGACTCTGTCAGGAAGAGTTTCAACTGCTGTTGAGTCAAAGACTTGTTTAGTAAATCACAGGAGATCATATCAAGTCTAGAGAGTGTCATTTGTATATCTGAAGACCACCAATACTTATTTTAATTAAGAAGTGCAGCCAGAGGAACTCCTGGATGAAAGTGAATAAAATGAACTTTGGGATAAGACATTAAATCTGCCTGAACTCCCCAGAAGAACTGAAAGGAGAACAGGTTAAATGAGCTAACAAGCTTGTCCAAGATGAATATCTGAGGGTAGTCCCTGAGGGCTAAGTCCTAAAATGTGTTCTGCGAGAGAAAAAACATTCTTTTTCATGGATGGGTGCTTTTATCAGTCTCCAAATAGAAATGCAGCAAGAGGCACATAACTGAAATCGTGACTGCCATCTTGTAATAGGCAATTACCTCTTGTTGAAGTAATCTTGACATAATCAGATTATATGTGATTTTTCTTTTCCTTTCTTTGTTCATCTGTGTCTTTATTGAAATTTGTTACTCTATCATCTATTCTAGCTGTTACGAATAAATGTTCTTATTTATTTTTTGTCTTAACCTGGATGTCATTTAATGATCTTCACCTTAGAGATGTGAGGACTAACTTGGGCCACAACAGCAAGTAAACAAGCACTTAAGTAGCCACAGTGTACCTTACACTGTATCAAAGGCTAGGAGTGATTACCAATACTAATTGCATGCACCAGAAAACTGCCCTCACAGGCATAAAAAGAGGTATAATTTTTTATCAGATTTTTTAATAACTGAGAAGCTTCTGGGGTTCACCCATGAAGAGCGCAAAGTTCTTTTTGCTTTTTTTCTTTCTTAAAATAGAAAGAGAATTGTTTTATTTTCAGTAATAATTTAATTCTGATAGGGCATGTCTTCCTTGCACTGGGTTTTTCATCTTGTCTTTGCTACTCATTCACATTATAAGAAAGATCTGGTCCATCTTCAAAAGCTCACCCACTTCTGCACCTACAATTACTTTATCTCAAGAACAGTAATGCAGATAGAATATTTCAGTGGAATGCATGAGTGCATGAGGCAGAAGGGAACTGAGGTTCTTAAAAACCCATTTTGAATTCTTTAGAACATATGAATTGTGTAATCTCAGTCTAAAAAGTGTTCTAGCTCCATTCAAAATAATTAGGAAAACACTGCATGCAGAATAAGTTTGGCTTCATATCATAAGAGGAAATAATATTTGAATTTCATGGTAAATCTTTCAATGTTTTTTTTTTTTTTCCAAGAATAATCCCATATAAAAAATATGAGCAAGTCAAAGGGTTAATTGTTTTATAAATTTATAAAATCCTATTCAGAGCCTAACCTTCAGTAATTCAGTAATGATATTACTGCTTTTTTTTGAAGATTTGTCCCTGTTTGTGACAGCCATCCAGTCAGAAAACTGAAACAATACAATTTGAGTTTTATGCTCAACTACAAGTAACCACTGCAATTTCAGTATACAAAGTATATTATTCACAACCAGTTTGTGGAGTTTCAGACAATGCAAACAAAGAAAAGGAGACAAATATACATTCTAGGCTCTAAAAAGAATTACAGTGTGTCTCTGGACATGCTACAAGTACTGTGCAGAACTAGGACTTCTTCACTTAAATTTGTATTTATATAAGCATAAAAGAATCCAATTTTACAAATTTATGGCTTATACAGGGTTAAATTACAATGGACACTGAGGGAGAACAAGCTTGTTCCAGGGAAAAAATAATACACTGTGGTATACTCTTCTATTGTGTTGGCTAGTACACACAGAAATGTAGCTAATGTTCTACTCCTTGGAATCAGTGCTTTTTCAAGGCTGGAGCAGAGGCACTAAGGCACTGTGGCACAAAGCCACATACTTGGCTCTTAGTCTTGTATGTGATATTTACACTTGCTAATGCGTTCTATAGAGAACTATTTTCAAACAGTTTATGTTGTGAATTGAAATCTTCATTGCATTCATCTTTATGCTGTCCAACAAAGCCATTTTCTGGACACATCTTAGTTATTTGAATTTTTAATCCACATTGACAATTATGTTTCCTCCTATTGGTTAAATTGAAACTGTTTGCCTTGACTAGACATCATTTATGTTGTGTGGCTAGACATTTAGGTTATTGGTTTTGTTCATCAGTTTAAATGAAAAGTAGTTTTAAGCAAGAAAATAAAAATAATGAACCTACAACAACTTTTTAGATGAATAAACAATAGTGATAAAATTAATTAAAATTTCATTTGAGAATCACAATTCCGAACACATGCGAACAACACGACGTCTCAAGCACATACTAAGAGGTTATTTTAAATTTGGAAGATGATAGACAAGTGGATAGCTCCTATTTAAACAGTCAAAACTATCAACAAGATAACATAATGTTCTGTATCTCATTTTCTATCTCAAAAACGTAATATACATCTAAATGAAAATAAACAGACATACAATTGCCAAGAAAAAGGAGAAAATATCTGGAACTGTACTGCCCTTTATTACCAGTGACATCAGTGGAAAACAGTTGGTTAATGGATCTGTCAGAATATGCAAGATTTAGGTAGAATGTACCCAGAAAAGCAGACAGTTACATGAACACAAGGTTATTCTCAGCTCAGTCTTTCTCATAATTCTGTTCCAAGAGTGGGATATATTCTGATCTCAGGGGCATTGGTATGCATCCAGAGTAACTCCGCTTCTCTCAGTGCCTCTCTGCCCAGTTTACACTGGTATTACTGTAAGTCTTGGATTGTGATTCTTATCTCACATGAAGTGTCAAACATAAAATTTGTAAAACCAAAGCTATGAAGAAAGCCAAGTCGAGCTCAGAAATATGTGTTAAATGAACTCAGTAATCAAACTGTGAGACATATTTAACATATGTTGAATTCATCTTTTCTGAATTTTCTTTCCCCAATCTGAAAGGCGATTTTTCTTTCAGCTCTGGTGCAACTGATTTACTATAGACTTAAACAGATACATGCACAACAGTGAGGTTTTTCTTCTATTCCATACTATGTTTACAATTTTAATAGAAAAATATTATCAAATACATGCCAGAAAGAAATCTAAGAAAGAGTTATCTGGCATATTATGGTGGGATGTATTCACTCATATAACCTAACCCTGAGTCCTGTGAGGGTATTAATCTGAGCTCCTCAATCACAAATGGCTCTAGGCCTAATTTTACCTCTATGCTCAGTTGTAATGTGGTGATTCATAAATGTTTAATTTTTTGATTTGGAGTAATTATCTTTCGATATCCTCATAGGCCTCACAGAATTTGGATATGCAGCAAAACCTCCTTCTCCTGATGACTGGATATCTTTACCTAATCCTAATGTAGTCCACTAGTGACCCTATACATATCCTTTCAAAATTAAGCTATTCTTTGTGACTGGAATATCCAGACTAGCCTTGCGGGCTTTGTAGAACACAGCAGTAAATTGAAGTCTTTGTCCCCAAACTGTATGCTGTTTCCAACCGTTAACATACTCTTAGTAGTAACCTACTGTCGTAGCTTCACCCTAAAATAAAGTGTCAAGCAGAAGTCATTAATTTAGCCTTTGCTAACTTTGCAATAAGCGTATTTTATCTCTTTTACTCCCAAGACTAAATGTAATTGCACCCACAATATTAACTATAGTGACTTGTTCAGGAACAAATATAGCACCACTCCTTGCCTTTCGCTACCTGTGAAAGCCAGTTTTGTGATCTGGCTACTGTATAAAGACGAACTGAGATTTTCATGCGGTCCTGTGTGTGTGTGCATCTGTTCTTAAAACCAGTTCTGTCTCCATTCCTAATAGTCAACCACTGATAAACACCCAGTCGGAAATCAAACGGCATTAAACAGTTCCCAGTCAGAGGTTGTCAGCACATCCCATCCTGGCTTTAGAGGTGTAGCAGGAGGGAGACAGTGTCTGCTGACCAAACCATAATCTTAAATGCAAACCTCACTCTCAATATTTACTCTATGATTCATACTGATCTGCTATTAATATTAACATGTCCACTGAAAGACTCTCCATACAGGCCTGTAAAAACTGTGGAAGAAACCAAATTATCTGGCTTCTCTTGTCAAGGCTATGATATCAGTGGTTCTGGGGCCCACGAGTTGTTAGCTGTGCTTGAGATTAGTATTAAGGCTGGTGTTTGAATTAGGACCTGAACAAGAGCCCTGCTTATTGCTAGCTCAGGGTTCATGGGGTCCAATTAAAACTCTGGAAACAGTGCTAGCAAACCCAATGCATTAGGGCCTTCCCTTTTACACCCAATTTTGCAGGCTCTAGATACATTTTGAATTGGGAATAATTTTTCACCTTTGGAGTATAACCCTCAGTTGCCCTTTCTTTGCTAGTGATCAACACTGTTGATGAGAACAGGCTGCCCAGAGAAGCTGTGGATGCCCCATCCCTGGAAGTGTTCAAGGCCAGGCTGGATGGGGCTTTGAGCAGCCTGGTCTAGTGGGAGGTGTCCCTGCCCATGGGGTTGGAACTAGGTGATCTTTAAGGTGCCTTCCAACCCACACCATTCTATGATTCTGTGCTGCTGAATAAGTTGGAAAGACACATCCTTCCACAGTGTCTTTAAGCTCTACTGAGTGGCTTGGCAGCTGATGATGTCTTCCCGGCCATTTGGACATGCAAAGTTGAACATAATTCCAGCTGACACACTATTGCAGCTGTTTTAGGGGTCTGTAAGCCTTGCTTCAGGAGCAGTTTTGGAACAGCAGATGCTAGGCCCCAAATTCCAGTTTACAAATACTGGGATTTTCATTTTCAAAGTTGAAGTTTTAAAAATAAGGAGCACTTTGTGTATTTTGTGGAAATCTGGACTCACTTGCTTAGATTTTATAGCTGCTGTTTCACAAAGAGTGGAGAGACAGGCCATTAGCTGTGTCTGGCATACAGCGATTCTCATAATGAAAGCTACTTTAGGAAAAAAAAAATCTATATAACTTTTTTATGATGAACCAGGAAATTAGTGGCTCAAATAGTTTTCCCCACTCTTGGTTTTCTTATTACCAAGATTTTTTGGCCTGATTTGTTCAGTTTTTTTTTTTTTTTTTTACATGCGTAATTAACAGAAATCAAGTTCAGAGGGACTCTTAAGGTCATAATCATTACCAAGTCCATAGGATTTTGCTTAATGGTTTACGAAAGGAAGCTGTCATTTTTTGGATGAAATGTAGTTTATATGTTAGAAAGGCATCTGACCACTGACATAAAGGAAGTAGGTCTTCTGGGAAGATATAATAGTTTTGATTAAACCATCAGATACACTTGAAAAAAACCAATCAAGCCTGGATTTACTTCCTCTTCATCAAGGCTTCAAAGAAGAAAAAAGACTTTAAGCCAAATCGTTGCAATGACGTTGCTCCCCTAATTTAAAGAAAATGTCTTACTTCTTACAGCAAATGTCTGAATTTGATTGGCTTCAGTTTTCAGCTATTGCTTTTGTTGGCTAAACAAAACAGCCAGCTACTCTGAGAGATGCTTTTTGTCAATCTTTATAGACTCAAATGAAGTCATCTCATAACACCCTTTTGAAAAGCTATGTAAATGAAGATACTGGATTTTATTTTTTACGGAAGTACTATTACAGAAAGTTTACAGATACTAGATCTCATTTCCTGGGTTTGTGTTTAAGGCAAAATTTCAAGGTTTTTTCCTCCAAGAAAAAAAAAAAAAAGACAAAAAGATGGCTTATACTCCTGATCACAATTCTCTTGCAGATTGTGCATTCTGAGGAAGACATTACAACAGAGGATTTTAAAACCTTTCCTCTGAATAGAAGCACATGGTTAGCTGTGGTCAGTCTCAGAGAGCCTCTGTGACAGAGTAACAGCACTTGGTGAGACAGATATTTAGAAAAGACATTAAGAGGCATAAGCCATCCACAAAATGTTTTGTGGCTGACCTTATGGAAAGGGAGTTCAACGCCGACTTCAATGGGGCTAATATTTAGTTTCAAGATAAGAACAAGTAAAATTGAAATGAAAATTCTGAGTGGCATTTTGAAAGATCTGTTTGACAACCTCTGTCTTGTTTATTTTCTCTGATGAGAAAGAACATTATTGTGTAACAGGGAACAATTCCTAAATGTCAATGATTTTTCTCTTCTTTGGGAACACAGTCAATGTCAAACTAGGTTTTAAAAAAAATCCAGTGAATCAAACAGTGTTAGAAATACACTGGGCATAGCTAAACTGAAATTCCTATTGTACTTCCAGCAGGCAGAATTCATAGAAATAAGCAGACCTACGCTTAGGAACAAGGAAAACACTTGCAATCAGAAGTTTTGCAAGTGAAAAACCTTAGGAAAAGGAACAACAAGACCAGGCAGACGAAAGCAGGCCATGAGGCTAATACTATAGGTGAAATAAAGCTGTTGTAGTAGCCACAGTAAATAATTCTGATATTCTTTGGTACCGTGTACTTTCAGAATCAGAACTCTTCTTAGGTCTCTGCATTCCCCCATCACTAGGCATTGGACCTGTCTACATAAGAAAAAGGCCCACAATACTACTGTAGGTACACTTTGTTATTTCTCTTTTCTGACATATTTCACTAAGATTGCTTTTTTTTAAATTCAATTTTTGAAATGTATTAAACAAAAATAAAAACAGAAAGATACTTTTACTTCCAAGGAAGGCAGACCCTTAATCGAAACTCAGATATACTGAGGCCAATGTTAAAATCGCTGTGATTTTGAAAAACAAACAAACAAACAACCCCTACAGATTTCCTCTATAGGGAAGTTCTTACTCTGAAATGCAATGCTTACCATTGCCAAAACTTGATAAGGAAGTAAAAAAAGGAGACTTGAGGAAGAAAATTAAAAAAAAAAAAAAAAAGAAAAAAGCAAACCCCAAATCAAAGCCTTCTGTGCTATTCTTAGATATACATCTGGTTAGTTCAGTTAAAAAAATCATAGGGATTTTACTGCTTTTAGGACAAATAACTGATCTAAAACAAAAAAGTAGACAGTGTTTGAAGTCAAAATCCAAACTGACAAACTTCGAAAGTGAAAGCTAAAAAGGCTTAACAAGAAGGGTAGGAAATCTGCTTTGAAAATGTTACCTACATCTGCAAACTCATCCAAATAATTATTGCTATGAAATAAAAATTCAGTGCATCAACAGTGTCAATTTTCTTCAAACTTAATTTTTACTGAAAATTAGTAATTTAGTAATAAAGATTGTGATAGTCTTTATACCTACATTTTTCTTCATATTTTTAATTATTTTTGTTTGTATGGTTTAAATCTGTGTTCACAAAGCAATAGCTGAAGTTACAGTCTCGTTAACAATGGCATGTTAGTAATTACAAGGTTGGTCATGGTTAATTACTACCCTTCATTAAACACAGCACATCCGGAAACTGTGGAGGGCTTCTGAAGAGCATATATCCCATCACTGCTACTCAGTGACCTAAATCAACCTTAATCCAAAGTCTGCTGCGATGGAGTTTCAGGTCTTTTGTATCTAAGCAATTAGCACAGAAACGAAAGGCACATGTGCAAAGCTGCATGCATACAGACACAGCAAAAATGCTCTTGCAGCACTTACGTGGTGTGAAGGACCCATAGTGAGCTGGCAGGAATTGTGCATAGCTGTGCTAAGCAGAAAAGCTCTTCAGGGAAAGGAGAAAAGGTAGGACTGGGTGAAAGAGTGAAACTGGTAGGCATGACATGTTAATGAGCTGTGTCAGAGCCATCTGAGGTTTGGGGAAGATAATTGCTACTTGAGAGGAAAATCACCATTTTTTTCTGTTCAGGACAATGTTCTTTGTAGCTGTCAGAGAACACTTAGAAAAGCAAAGTCAACGCAGTATTGAAACAACTTTTTAGTACCCTGAAGATGAGCTTTTTCAGTCCAACAACTTACTGACTGTAACCAGCTCTTTTATCCAAGAGCAAGCAAAACACCAGATTGGTTTCCAAAGGAAATTTAACCTGTAGCACCCTGATCATTATTACGTTGTTTCACTGATGGTCATTTAGTTCTTGCAACATAAGAAACAAGACTTCCCCTTTCACCATTTAGTATTCCAAGAAGAAAGGTGGAAGAAAATTCTGAGATTCTCCCTGCATTAAAGTTCAAGGAGAGGCTGTGTGTGTTTGTTTGTTTTTTTGTTTTAATTTCCCAGCAAAGTGACTTCCAAAGGTTCAAGTTTCTGAAAGGGTAATGCCTCTGTTGCATGGCATCCTTTGATGCTCGTGACTAATTTTACATTTCTTCTTTACTCTTTATCTCTGTACTCATTTACTCAAAGTAAAGAAAAGATTTGGCTTGACTAGACTGTCAGCTGAACACAGGTGCTGTCACTTAAGAACATGAGCAATTAAAGAAGCATCGAATGACAAAGGAATGACCTGTAGTCCCCAGGACAGGTGAAAGCATTATGCCTTTTTTTACTGTACCCCTACTGATAATTAGCATGTTTTACCTTCAGTGGCTTTCCGCTCAGGTTACAGTTCTAGCAATTGCATGGGGTTGTATTATTTTTGTCAATTATTTTTATTTCTCTCCGTCTGTCTCATTTTCTGTCTCTGTCCACACACACGCACATACTTACAGTGCACTCGTAGTCTAATCCTCTTTCCTTTTATGAAGCATATAAAAACTGGTACAAATGCAATGGATTTGACAGACTACTTGGAAACCTCTCACAGGACTCAGCACCACTGCGGGAACAAAAGATAAAGCTCTTTTGCAAGCTGTCCTGTCTCTGGACCTAGAATTGAAAGTGCGGAATACAGGTCCAGCACCTGTAACCCTTACAAGACAGTACAACCAAAGAGAAGAATAAGATGGAAAGCAGCATTGCTACCCATTTGTGGAGAAGAAAATGCCCATAATTTTCCTTTCTTGCCTACCTATAGCTTCATTATGTACACAACTACTGTCTCTGTCAAAAATGAAAAAGCCTCTATTGACAAGCTGATGATAACAGAAAAGGAAAATTTTCACCAGTTTCCTACAAGCCAGCCTCACAGATTTTTCACATGATGAATAATGGCAAATATGTCCAAAGTATATACATATATAGAGAGATATGTATGGGAAAAAAAAAAAAAACCAACAGCAAAAAGCAAACAAACAAACAAAAAAAGCCCAAAGAAGAGAGAGCGCTCTCTTTCACTGATAAAAACACAGCTACAAAAAATGTAGTTTCTTTGGCAGGGGGCGGGGGGAGTGGGGGCAGAATAATCCATCCTTGTCATGAATGTTTTGCAAAAATTCCCATTTGAGAACATGAATAAGAGTGAACAGCACAGAATCATAAAATGGTTGGTGTTGGAAAGGACCTTTAAAGGTCCCCACCTGCAATGAGCAGGGACATCTTCAACTACATCAGGTTGCTGAGCCCTGTCCAACCTGACCTTGAATGTTTCCAGGGATGGGGCATCTGCCACCTCTCTGGGCAACCTGTGCCAGTGTTTCGCCACACTCAGCGTAAAAAATTTCTCCCTTCAATCTGGTTTAAATCTACCCTCTTTTAGCTTAAAGACATTACTCCTTGTCCTATCATAGCAGGCCCTGCTAAAAATTTTTTTTCTCTCTTTCCTGCAGGCCCCCTTTAAGTACTGAAAGGCCACAATAAGGTCTCCCCAGAGCCTTCTCTTCTCCAGCCTGAACAACTCTCTCAACCTGTCCGCATAGGAAGGGCGCTCCATTCCTCTGATCCTTTTTGTGGCCCTCCTCTGGATCCGTTCCAACAGGTCCCTGTCTTTCCTGTGCTGAGGACCCCAGAGCTGGACGTAGTACTCCAGGTGGGGTCCCACCATAGCAGACTGGAGGGGGAGAATCACCTTCCTTGACCTGCTGGCCACACTTTTGATGCTGCCCTGGATACAGTTGGCTTTCTGGTCTGTGAGTGCACATTGCTGGCTCATGTCCAGCTTTTCATCCACCAGTACCTCCAAGTCCTTCTCAGCAGGGCTGCTCTTAGTCCCTTCATCCCCCAGCCTGGATTGATACCAGGGGCTGCCCTGACCCAGGTGCAGGACCTTGCATATCTATATATACAGTGCATCAGAGAGGAATGTATAAGTTTAAAGAGTATTACAGTTGGACATCATGAGGTCTGCATCTCTGTTTCTCAGAAGACTACAGAGTTGGCAGTAAGAATTTTCTTGTTCCTGTGTGTATTGGCTAATACATTGAATAACCATGTTTCTCCACCATGTTAAGCTATTCCAGCAGTGGCAGTAAGGACAAGGTGTTTGGGAGAGATCTGCCGTTTAATCCTGCAGCGTTTAAAAGGCCACTTTTTGTAATGATAAAGACTGATTTATTGAAGCTGTTATAAATCTGCAGCTAGATTTTACTGGACACAAATTTTTATGAACTAATGAACTTAAAATGGGAAATTTTGCGGCACAAGGCAGAGAGGATTACTTTTCTCTAGTCTTTGCTGCTGACTCTCAGCTGCATAACATTCCCTTACTATGGCATTTCTGGGTAAAAATGTAGAAAAGAAGGTGATTTTTGGTGTTTTTAGCAATAGAGAGAAGAAGAATCCAAAAAGATACAGGAGGGAGATTTGTTTGTTCATTTGACTTGCAAAACTTTTATACTTAAGAAGGAAAGGTAAGTTTGATTCAACAAACGGACTCTAGGTATTGTAATTATGAACATCAATATGCCAGCCACTATCACATTTCTTCCAGGTCTACGATCCATAGTCTTGCCCAGTTTTCTGAAATAAGGATAAAGGAAATCAGATACCTTTAGAAGAGAATCTAAAGCAACAATAAAGGTAACAGAACCAATAAACTAATAAAAAAGAAACACAGGGGAAAAAAAAAAAAGGTGTCTCCACTGTTTCAGTGCCCATCTTTTAGCTATGATAGGTAGCTCTGTTTCCTTGTTAGTTGTAGGTTTTTTTTGGGTTTGTTTTTTTTTTTGTTTGTTTGTTTTTCAGAGCAAGTTTAACTTGCTTTTTAAATACAGGAGAAAAGGAGGTCTTAATTTGACCTCTCTCAGTTAACTGAGAAGTAGTGAGAGTAGCCAGTCATTAGGCAGCAAAAATGGTTATGTGCTCATGCTCTAAAAAAAGGCTACATAGCCCCTAATCTCTCAGGGAGAATCACTAAATTTTATTAGATTTTTTTTTTGAGGGGGTGCGTGAGCCTTTATATCTCTCTTATTAATGTCATCCCACCCTGCAGAAGAATAATAGCAACCTGCCTATATCATTTTATGATTTAGATATTCACCCACAGAGGGAAAGGTATTATTCCTAAATCAGTTTCTGCATTTCACATCAAACTATCAGTGCAAACATTCTTTGGCATAGGGATCATAATACAGCTCTTTCCATTAGACATGCCTTTTTGCAGAACTGGAGAGTTTTATTCTAATAATCAATACAACATATTAATTGAATATATTCAATACAATTTAACTCTATATAAATCACAGGATAGGCAAAGAGCACCCCAAACCACCTGAGAAGGGTGCATATAGTCTCTCCTTGTAAAAGAGATATAGTAAATGGATTAAATCTAGTAAAAGATTTGATAAACTACCACCATCCTAAAGGATCTGTGAGAAAGGACTGCAGGTTTGAATATCTTCTCTAACTGTTTTAACAACTTCACTGTTTTATTAAAAGCCACTTTTAATTCAAAAATTCATTTTGAATGACAGCAGCCATGATGTCAGTTTACAATGCGGAAGTCACATTGGTGGTGGAATCAAATCACACTGAGATTTTAGATCCAAGCAGGCGGATGAGTACTGGGGTTAAGGACCCTGCTGAGACAGGTACAGCATTGGTTAGCACTCTAAACCAGATGATAGCTTTTGGCACCAACAGAAGAGGAAATATAGCTGCTGAAAAATTCAAACAGTTTTCTAAGGTTGCCCTCCAGGACCTGGAAGAAATTTGGGTTCCTAATTCTCCATTTCAGGTGCTCCGATGTCAGTGTTTTAGATAGAAGAGGAATGAATTTTTAAAGCAAAATAGTTGTCCTCATTTACCGCATCTTTGTTTGCACTGCAGACTAGCCTCACAGCACGCAAGCTGAATTCCCTTCAGATGAAACTCAACTGGACTTCCAAGGAGAGCACGCAGTGAGCCTGCAATTGCCAATAGGTGTTCAGGTAAGACCTGACTAGAGCTAGTATGAAATAAACACTTTGAAATAAATTTAGTATAGGTGTTATATCCTCAGCTTCAATTGGTTTTGTCCTTGAAACTTCCTTCCACTGTAGCACACTAGTTGCTAAGGTGGACATAACCTTTCCAAAGAGCAGATCAGATTCTTTGTATCGTCCATGACACTTCCAGCATTACCATGCTAAATGCCTTGTGGTAAGATCAACATGCAGTTTGTGGAGGTCTTTGAAAGAAGTTATGTTGTCTCCCTTTCTCCCTCCCCAAAATGAGTGCTTCTCACCATTAGCTGACTTGGTTCAGAGGGATCCAAAATGTTTTGGCTTTGTTTTTTTTTTGTTTTTTTTTTTTTTTTTACTTAAATACTAGCTTTCCTTTACCATCTGAAAGATTAGTCTATTTTTTCAAGAAAAGTAAGCAACAACAATACATAGTTACCTTATTTTTTTCTATAGATTTTGTCAAATATCATCTGTTCCTAAATTTGGCATAAATTGTGTCTGCTTGCTTCTGATTGAAGGCTAAATAGGAAGGAATATGGCTTTTTTGACTTACATAAGCATACATTCATGTAGACTTTGTATTATTTGCATATACTGAGGTATTTCATATTCTCTGTATCACTGAAATTAGTTGTCTCTAGGATTGCAGAGACATGATCTAGTTGGACCTGCTTTGAGCAGGGGCTTGCGCTAGGTGACCTCCTTTCTAACTTAAATTGTGCTATGATGCTATGATTTTATGGCATAGCAACATCTATCTCAGTTGTATGTAAGATTTAGAGTAACAACTATATTTATTGCATAGTTTTCCTGTTATAAGGCACAGAAATATATACTAATATTTTTCGCTTGTTTTTCTTCTTAATGCAATTAAAATAATGGACATCTCATCATCAAACCTGAGCTAATCACTCACATTGTATGAGGTAAAGAGCAACTACTAAAGGAAGAGTCTGCAAAGAAGCTGAAGTATAATGATCTGACTTGCTAAACAATTTTAGACAGACATTTTTACATTTCTTAATATAGAAAGAACAGTATAAAATAACATATAAATGTAGGTAGCTTTGTTCCGAAATGTGTCACCAGTGAAGTTGTAATAATCCTGTACTGGAAATTTCCTCTTTAACACAGATTTAAAGTGTACTGAAATGATTTAATAAGTCAGAAATAAAATAAATGTAGTCTTTCTAAGGCTTACTCATGAGAGAGCATTTTTGAACAGTTTCAAACTACCTCTAATTGTAAGGTTACATTATTATGACTTCAACAGTCAGCAGCATATTTTTTTGAATAAATGTTTGATTTCATTTCTATAAGAAAAATTAATAAAGCACATTTTCAATAAAAATGTTTAAGAGATACATATGCAACTCCTGTTAACAGTGGTGGAGTTTTACAACAGCTTTCCTGCTCACCTTGCTGAAACGTACACCTTCCAGTAAAAAATTAAATGAGGATGAAAACGCAGTTAGAAGAGATAAAGTGGGAGGGCAAATTCATGCTTGCTTTCTGAAAAGTTCCTGCTGCCATAGGTAGTGTCAGTCCTTGTTGGTTCTGACGCAGAGTGCACAGTTGGATAGTGATGACCACAGCTGGGCACTCCGAGACGGACAGGACAATGGACTGACATGGTATATCAGTTCATCTGTTCTGATAAAAGAGTAGAATGTGTTTAATTGAAGAAAACAAGGCCTGATGTTAGCGACTGCCTCAGAAGACCATATACAGGAGTAGTTTCTCTGCTCTCTTATATGGTATTCCTATTAAAAAAAAAAGTCACTTGAAATCCCGCAAACCCTTGCATATGTGCATATCAGTTCCTGATTGCCATCCCTAACATAGCACAAAACATCAAAACACTGAAGAATTTGGTTAGTAATGCTATTTTTAGGTCAACTACATAACTTTTTATTTCAAAACCTCTTCTCCAAGCTACTATGTACCCTTTGACAACCCAATATTGTTTCTCCAGTTGTAAAACTGGAGTGTTCAACAATACTAAGGGTCGTCTTTATTCATTGGCAGATTAGCTGGAAAAGGTCACTCAATATGAAAGATCAGTGAGGCTATTTTCTTTTTTGACTACACCTTTAAGAGTGAAGTGAGCTCTGCTGGTTCCCATGAGTTAAGAGTGGGCTGATAGAGCCAGTGATATAAAAAGCCATATACTAGGTGCTCCTCCATATGTGCTTTATGTTTTACTTGCTTTGTTTTTCCCTTTAATCTCCAAGAAAAGTTATCTAGCCTGAAAGATATTTGCTCTTCATCTGGGAGAAATCAGAACTGAACTCATTTAGAGAGTGGTATCATCCTCTGAAGCTTGACAGCGTGACAGGCCAGGTGGGCACCCACTGTGTTTACACAACAAGAATCTATAATAGGAGACTCTTCATTTTCTTTGAGTATGTTTCCCTTAGGGGGGCTGCAGAAAAACAGGATTTTTTTTTTAAAGGTTGCTTAGACTGGGATCTGGTTGGAGGTTTTACCAAGACAGCTGCATCAAAACGTAACTTCAGTGATCTGTAGATTTAGAATATATGCCATCTAAGCCTTATCTCTAGTGTGAATAGCTTTCAGTGACTATACTAAAATAAAATGGCCATAAGCTTCAAGAAAAATAGCTGGCCTATACATGTTTATTCACTCAGTTTCAGCCCTAATAAACATAGTTTAGAGATGTACCAGGAACAGTTTAACAGTGAAAAACAATTCCCTGTGGCTGTGTACATTCACTTTAAAGATTTCTAATTTACTAAATATTTGCCTACACTTTTCTGTCCGATTTCATTATGTATAGTTGGGCTTTTAATTTGCATTCCTTTCCCATCATAGTTTACTCACACAGAATGATACTTTTAATTATTTTCCTTTGTATAGTTCTCTGAAATATAGTACTTGGAATGGAAAAGATTCCAGTTATTCAAATAGTTATTGTAAAGGGTAGTAAAATCTGGAAAAAAGCCACATCTTTTTTACTGTAGCTGACACACTACATTGATCTAGCTGGAAATCTGTCTATTACTGAGACAGATGGGGGAGCTCTGGGACTCAGTTTAACATGGTTGCAGCTACTGCGGATGCTGATACCGTACACTGACAATAGCTGCAGTCTGAAAAGCAGAGTTTACATGCCTGAAATAAATTGTTTTGATTAGAACCTTTAGGAAAGAAAGTCATAAGGTACAGTTTTATTGACTACTTGCCAAACAACACAGACCTGTGCTCTGTAAGCTTGTTTTGCTCTTGTAAGTCAAGCACCAACTGGGCTTTTATTTTCTAAGGTTATGGACTTACAGCATAATACATTATCATTTACTCTGAATTATTACACAGACAGTAAAACGGGAAACAGAATGCACATTCAGTTCTAAGTGTAGTTGATCTTAGGAAAAATATTTTTTAAGGAGACTATGCACTTGTCTGTCTTCCATGGGCATATAAGAAATTTGCTATTGATAAAAATGTTTTCAAAACAAAAAGGGACATAAAACCCAAATATGTGGCAGTCATGAAGGAAAGCAGAATATTAACACACCTAATTATTAGCAGAAGTTTACTATTTTGTCATAGAATATGGGGTTTTTATGTGCCATTTCAGGTTTCTATCTTAGTGAGGGTCAGAGACCACTGTATTCATGGCATAATGTTATTATGATCACCTAAATAGAATTGGAACAATTGTTATGCAAGGCAGAGCTAGTATTTTCTTCCCCTAAGCAAGATCTATATAATATATTATCACTAAAGGCATTATTTGTTGCATTGTTCTTTTGGAAATTAGTATGTACAGGTACCAGTATGTCCATTTATCATTGTCTGTTCTGGTCTAATGCATTTAAATATTTAGTCTGATAGCTAAAACAGAGCACATTAAATTTTGCATTATGTTGTACCACTCTAATGATAGAGTTCTGGCTTGTTTATTGCCACTTTGCTTTTTTTAAATCGGCATCTTCCTCTGAAGATGACTTTTATTTTAGATTTCTTATTTTTTAAGGCATAGTAATTTGAATAATAAAAAAAAAGTGAGTTCATTAACTGCATCCTCCATAAACAACAATGTAGCTTTATGTATTTCCAAGCCTGATACAACATCAAGCTGCTGCCTCATGCCTGGCTACTTTAGCATATTGATTCGTATTATTATTGACTGTAAAGCTAGATAGCTTTTAAACCTTCCTACAATGAACATTACCAGAGCTGTTTTATATTTTATTTCCCACTTAGCTGAGACAAGTGCTTATTTTCATGGCAGAACCTGAGAGTAACAAAGAATAGATTTCAGCATATTCATATCCCTTTTCTCAGCTATGAAGGAAGCTGATTGACAGCTACATGACAAAAGTAGCAAATTGAAACTGTGGTTCAGACTGAGTTCAATCCAGCCGTGATGTGGGCTTCAGAGCCCTCTGCAGAACAAAACTCCTGCATCACCTCCTCTGAAAAGTCTGTTCCTCAGTCAGCCATGCTAATGGGAAAGCTTCCTGTCCTTTATAACCAGTAAATCTACATCTGGATGTAGATTTTTTGGCTGGGGTTCCATTGCTCACTCCTTCAATAGGATTCCATTTCAACAGGACTATATTTTCTAAGTTGTCACTCATTAAAAATAAGACAGCCTCAGGAAGCCCCATTATTAAGCCAGCTTGTGTCTTAAACAATTGTATTGCTAGGAAAACAGGCAACATATTCAGGCTCCTGATCCCAATCATCCCTGAAATAGCCTTTCTCCATTGACTGAGTGCAGGAACCATCATGAATTATCTAGCTTTAGTATGTATGAATACTTCACCCCAAACTCTCAACCATAGCAAAACATACTCTAGTTTTAACTAATTTGATGAACTCTGAACAGACCATTACTTCTCAGGAGCGAAATCTTGGTGTTACAATAGGTAATACTGTGAAAGCGTTGTCTCAGGGCTCAGAAGTGTCTCAGAAAGGCTATTTTAATTTTTTCATTTATGAAAAAGGAAATCAAACTGAAACACAAAGATATGGATTGTTCATTGTATTTGGTAAACGTAATACTCATTGTCTCATGGGGATCCAACAGCTTGCTGAAATCATACTGTCATTCATCAAAAGAGCTATTTTTATGATTAAAAACATAGATACCCAGTGAACATGCCATTTACTTATGCCAGACAGAAGTAGCTCCCCTCCTTCCATGTTGAAGTCGACCAGTTAGTTAGCTAGTGCTGTCAGCTCCTGCTTGGGTCCTAATTGACCATTCCCAATCTCTTTGTTGATTTAAAGCCAGAAAACTTGGTGAGAGATTATCTTACTAAAGCCATAGGTCTAAAGACACTGTTTATTCTAGATTCCAGAGGCAAGGTACAGTTCCAAAACATCCCATTGCTTTTGTAAATCTAGGGCTTAACATACCGTGTAGAATCCATATGAGCGTTCTTGAACTGAAGTCACTGAAAAACTAATTGCAATGCATTTAACTAGCTGTGTATAGTTTTTTGCAGTTCTATACAATCAATAGATGAAGAAAGCACAACATGGAATAACTACATTTTACAAACTTTGATCACGTTGTCGTATTTCTTTGGAATATGTCATCTTGCCAAAAGGTAAAAGGACCATATGATCATCTAGAAGGCAGCATATGCAAATAAATATGGTAGCAAGAACAAACATATGTTTAATCTTCCCACTTCATCAATATAGAAAGCTCAAGAGTTTTTGTCCACACAAGCCAACAAATCTTAAGGCTTAAGCTGTGTTTGTGCTACTCCCTTTCTCTTAGTTCCATAGTTATGTATCTCACAAAAAGCTGCACAGCATTATTTATTTTTCAATAACTTATAGAAAAACTCCTACTGAGGGTAAAACTAGATTTATCCAGCCAAACTAAAAACTGACTAAAAGTGCCTAAGAACATACTGAATTTTTTCACTGGGGTTTACATATCATGCAGGATCCATTTATATTGAAATGAGATAAAATTGTTCAGAGTTTTGACAAACTATGGGAAAGAGGCATCAATCATCTCAGCAGACCATAAAGTGGAGCACTGAAAAGTTGTCCTGGGACAGGGCTTTTTTTTTTTTCTTTCTCTCCAAAACTGGAAACTTCTTAGTTCTAAGGGCCATAAGAAACTGTTAATTCAGCCAGTATAACCCTTTGTATATCCCAGGCGCTTAAGTTTTACTTAATGACTCCATACAGTGGTATTTGGCTGATGCCTCCTGTTCAAGAAGTTGATCAGTCTTTAAATAAAAATACAGAGAGACAGAAAATCTTCCATGCCTCTAATAATTTGTTCTAGTAGTTAATTAGACATACTGTTAAATCTGTGTGCTTTATTTCTTATCTGAATATAGTTAAGTTCTCACTTCAAGACATTATTTTTAGTATGCTTTTCGCCTTTCCCCTCTAGATTAAACAGCCCTTTAGTGGCATGTATTTTCTTCCTGTGAAGCTACTTACCCAGTGTAACAAAATCAATTCTCAGTTGTTGCCTTTTTAAGAGCAAGACACATGAAGTTTTTTATTTGCTCATGTTATAGCATTTTCTACAGATTTTGAGTGTTTATGGCCCTTTCCTTAAATAGATTGTAATTTTCAGTTTTAAAAAAAAGTGACTTCTAATAAGGATATTCCAAAAGTTATGTTACCTATGCCATGTATAATGAATTTGGATCTTTGGTCCTACTCCACTGTCTGTCTTCTCAGGGTTTGTATTAGGCCTTTTTATTTGTTCTTTTTGAGGAATATTCATTCTGGAAACTCATGTTGGGTTGTTTTTTTTTTTCCCATTATTTCCTTTCAGAAACTACCATTTCCATGACTGCCCTATATTTGTTTCCCTGAGGGAAAAAGGATCAGCCTCTGGGTAGAGTTTCTCTATAACCTTTGTTTAGATATCACTTGCATTTGCTCCCCTCCACCTCATCTTCATAAGATAAGAGCTTTTCAAAGCCTGCGTCTACATTAGCAAATGGTGTGGTACAAGAGGAATGGATCATTAGAGTGAAGGAGTTGGTGCTGAGTGTACAATATTTACTTTACAGTAATTTGGTCTGTGGTTCAAATGCCTATTAGCTTTTGTGGTACAAGAGGCACACTCCTAATGCTTGTCTTCTGGCTTAGAGTCAATAGAAGGAAATCCAGTGTGAATGCCACCAGACCTCTTATATCATGTTAAGCAGAGCATGGTATTGGGGTGATAAGAAAATTTGCTTTGAAAGTACACTGCTGATGTGAACTAAAACACAAATAGAGACATCCCTTAGAGTTTCTGGGCCACTCTTCCAAACATAATGTTATCTGGAATAACTGATTTTTCATTAGTGCTTAAACTTTTTTGTCTCTATTTTGGATTTTCTTTTTTTAATAATTATTTTGATAATTTAATTTTGGAAAAATCAAAATAACACATTATTTCAAAATCAAAAGTTGAAATCTTTTGGTTGGGAAAAATCACATGAAAAGGTTACTTTTGTTCCGCTCTTCATTATCAATATTTTTTTTCTTAAATCCACCTGTTTAAATGGAACAGATCTTGTGAATACTTGTTTGACCACAAAATCATGTTGCTCAGTGATAAAAAGAAAAATTACACACAAAATATCATTTGAACATCTCTCCCTAATCATAACTTTTTCCTCATTCACTAGTACTTTAATATAAACTTATAGCATAGACCTAAAGAAGGGAACAGAACCAGACATGCTAAAGTCATCTGGGTCAAGATGTAACATAAACCTTAATCTTACCTTGCCTAGGATAAGGAATCACAGGAAAAACAATCGGATCAGGAAGAAGAGAGCAAGAAGCCATCAGTGAGCAGTTAAAGGGAACAGTATTTTACCTTAATTTGTTAGCAGTTGCCCAATTTGATGATGAACTATTGCTATTTTTTTCATAGCTGTTGCAATGCAACAATTTATTTGAAAACTATTTTCACTGTATCCTGTGAGGGAAATAACACTTTGGTTTATATAAAGTGTTGTTTTAATCAATGTTAATTAAAATTTGATACTAGTAAAGTGTCTAATATTTCTCTAGTGATCCTATTCATCTGCTCTCTGAGGGCATAGTGAGATATCAGATTTTTAATTGCTGTTTAATATGTTTTTTTCATGAAGAGTGGAATGCTCTTATACAAAATCTTTTTTTTTTATTTTATAGCACAGTCTGACAAATAAGCAGTTTGAGTCTATAAAGTCTCCTTCTACATAGGGTGTTTGCTACTGGGAGTAATACCCATACCATTGGAAGTAATTCTCTGGGCCAATCCTTTGGAAAAAAAGGATTTGCAGTAGTGGTCCACAGAATTATAGTCAGTACAACAACAACAAAAAAAGAAATAAATTTAATTTAGTCTACACTTTTTATCTGAAACACGGCAGACTAGAAGAATATGCAGAAAAAAGGAAAAAAGCACATCCAAAAAAATGAGGTTTAGAACCAGATTCTGTTGTCGTCTTTATCTATAGTTCGAAGTGTATATGAATTATAAATCTACTAACACACTTTATGAACATACAGTTTTAGAAAGTAGCAGCACATTCATATATTACAGAAAGATTAGACAAATGAAATTAATTGACAGATGAATTAGTTCTCCACCAATATTCTCCTTGCCAATGAGTGACTGTCATCATTTGGGCTGGGCTGGCCAATAAGCAAACAACAGATGCTCTCTTAACCTCTCTCTCCCTTCCCAGAAGAGATGAGAGAGAGAATAAGAGAGATAGAGATTATGGGTTGAAAAGAAACTAAACTACTTTAATGAAGTATTAATAATAAAGAGAAAAGATAATAATATTAATAAGAAAACAATAAAATATATACAAATACATAAAAACCCAGTATCAAGCACCCAGGATGACAATGACATCACTGGCAGGCACTGGGAAAGTCCCAGACTGGACTCAGCAATGAATGAAACTGGATTCCAGATATGGATTCAGGAATGCATGGATCGGGATGTAAAGCAGATGAACAGACAGGGTCCCCCTTGGACATTGGCCATTGAAGAAAGAGGGCTGACCCTTTGATCCCTCAGCTTTTACACTGAGCATGATGCAGATGGGATGGAATACCCTGTTGGTCAGGTTTGGGTCACCTGTCCTGTCCACTCCGCCCTCCCAGGTCGGCCCCTCTATGCTTTTCTGCTTCTGACCCTCCAAGTTGGTACATAACAAAGTTAGCTGACCTTGGTTGTTATAGCAATAAGGATAAGCAGGAGCCTCTCTGCATACCATTCCTTAGTATAACTATAAACATCAGACCTTACCTGCTAGAAGCAAACGCTGTCTGAAAAAGATCCTGTTAATTTCAGAGAGTACAGTTAGTTAGAAGAGGCTTAACTGAAATGTAAAATTACAGAAAACAAAACTGTTTCTGTTTTACCTCAAACCAGGACACTGGCTCAGTGCTTCTCTCATTTCAGTATGCAGTGGAGATGGCTGAAGGGAACTTCTGAAAGAGTTGACTAAAATTCTTGATGTACCAGTTTAATGAAGTGTTACATCAAAAAGCAATAGTTTATTTTAAATTGGGAAATAAGAAAATAATATGGTTTAGAAATATTTTTAAAAATATTTTTGTTAAATTTAGTTTACTTTGAATGGAAAGAAAGAAAAGGGATCATAATGGATCCTGTTCTGCGTGCGGATATGAGGGACCTCATTGGCGTAGGAACAGTAAGTTATCTAAGTGGCAGTCATAAATCTAACTTAGTAGCATACAGTGTTAGCCATGGTTATGGCTCAGTTCACGTTTGTGAACACAATGCATGCTAATGTATTTCACTCCAGAACAGAAATTATGTGCGTTATTTCTTTTTTATAAAAGTATTTTAATTATTTTTTTCAGAGGAAAAGCACTTTTTTCTCAAGGTGCTCCATACAATTTGACGTAGTCTCACATTCAGGTATAAAACTATTTCAGTATTAGAAGCAGTCAAGTTTGGATAAGAATGGAAAGTAGGTGCATTTTGTTTGTTGACTGGTTTGTTTAAAAACAAAACACAACAAAAAAGACCCTGTTTTTATGTTCTAATGAGGATCAGTTACCACCCTTGAGAAAAAAATTTGAGGAAAATATAGAATCTAATGATATAGTTTAGGAATCAATGAATCTACACAATTTGTTTTAATCCTTACTCAGTATACATCTACTGCCTTTTATTTTCAAGATTTCCACATAGTCTGTTTTAGTTGAAAAAAAAGGGAAAAGAATAAAACAACCCCCTCCAAACAAACAACCACCACCACCAAAAGCCCCACCAAAAAAATTTCTGTGGAATATATCTTTCAACAGCATTTCTCAACTATCAGTCAATTCCATATGAATATTGTATTCACCTTTAGTGTCAGAATAATAACAGAATAATAACACTAATAAAAACACAGAATAATAACACTAAGTAAAACATTAATATATAGATGACTGTCATGGTTTTGGACAGGTTGGCCAATGGCAAGACAACAGATGCTCTCCACACCTCTCACTCCAAGGAAAGGAAGAAGAGAGATAAAGAGATTTACGAGTTTAGAAAAAACTAAACTACTTTAATGAAATATTAATAATAAAATAAAAAGGAAATAAGGAAATAGATACAATATATACAAATATACACAAAACCGTAACAAGCTCCCAGGGAGATGTCACTGGCAGGCACTGGGGAAATTCCAGGCTGGACTCGGTGACAAATGGGAACTGGAACACACTGACCGGGATCAAAAGGCAGAAGAGCTCATGGGGTCCTCCTCAGATGTCAGTCATTAAAGAAAAAGAGCCACTGAAGAAGAGCCAACTTGCTCCCTCCGACCCCTCAGCTGTTACACTGAGCCTGGCGGGTGGGACGGAACACCCCATTGGTCAGTTTGGGTCACCTGACCTTCCCCCATTGGTCAGTTTGGGTCACCTGACCTTCCCCGGGGTAAACACCCGAGTCAGCTGACCCTGGTTGCCGCGGCAACGAGTGTGCGCAAGGGCCTCTCCCGGAACAGGAAGCTGCTCTGCGCCACCCCCAACCAGGGCAATGGGGCTGGGATGGGGCTTTGAGCAGCCTGGTCTAGTGGGGGGTGTCCCTGCCCATGGCAGAGGGTTGGAACTAGATGATGTTTAAGGTCCTTTCCAACTCTATGATCCATTCTGTGATTCTTTAGTCTTCAAGTATGTTCATTTCACAGATAATACACTATTTCTTCATTAAACACCTCTGTTTTTCGGCAGAGTCCATGTTTTTTCTACCAGATGGATTTTGTGAACCCAACCTATAAAAAGGAATCACATTGGGGTTTTTTGGATATATTCATGGTATTGAGTCATTTCTTAAAACCAAGCAGTTGCTGGCTTGTTCTTTAGAAATTATCTGGATCTACTTTATTTTCAGAATTTACAGTGTCCTTACTGTAATGTTATTAGATCATAAACTTGAATTCAATGTAATGAAAATCAGGAGCACTTAAAAATGTTATGCGTCAGGTTTTATCTACCTGGCTGTATCACAGTAGATTATGCTAAAATCTGACCTGCAGTTTTCCTTCTGAAGAGTCACCTTCTGATGTTGCAAACTGTGTGCCTATTATTTCTGCAAAGCAAATGAGATGGTTTCTTACACGTTCCACCAAAAATAATTATTTTCCTATAGAACACTGGAAAGAACAGGACAGTCAAAAAAGTACTCAGGTACAGGGTTTATCCAAATTGGGGTCTTAATTTTGCCTTTGGACATTTGATCATAATCCCCATTATACCCGTTGAAATTGAGTTTCCTAGTCTGAGGGCAGCTTTGGCCCTGTGTGATTAATGAGTTCTGGCAAATTAAATTAGCTGTAGAATCATTCAATTTGTTTCCTTGTTTCTAGTGATCAGATTACTGAATATGTCACTCATCATCAGCACTTTACTCCCAGTCCTTGTCCATAAAACTGGATTCGGTAACTTCTTAACTTGAATTCCCTCCCCCCCGGCCGAATGTATACCATATTATTGACATTATAAAAGAGGTCCAGTTTTGTTTCATTTAATTTTATAGTATGGGGAAGAAAACAAAGCCATCAAATCATGCAAATTGGTCTTAATAAGCCAAATGGATGTCAAGGTGTACTGTTCAGCGCTACTGCCTCCTACAATTATTGTGATAAAGACCAATAAAGAAGGTGTGTGTGTGTGGCCTTAGGGAGGCATTGTCTCTTCGGGAGGTCAGGAACATACTATCATTCATATGCTCTCTTTAGATGAAATTTTAATCTATGAGGAGTTCCTGCCACGCTTAAAATATAGCAATAATTACTATGCGAGATATATGCCATAGCCTCGTCTAATTATTAAGGTCACTGCAAGCTTTATAACTGACTTCACAGCTTGCAGAATTAGCCTTTTTTAAAATACTACTGGACTGAAACTTACTACGGGCATGACACAAGACACAGCTAGACTGCCTGTCAGGTTTTAAACAAGTCTGTGCTTGGGGGGCAACTAGGCACCTTCTCCAGGTAACAAAAGCGGGGACTGAACCCAGCAAGCATGAACCCATGTGAAGAAGCTAGGCATATCCAGCATTCCAGGCATGCAGCAATGGTAATATATAAGAATAATGATAAAGGAACGTAGGAAGATTGAGCTAAGAGGCCCCCTGGGTCACTAAATCCAGTTTCCTGCTACCATAGGCATCCATTCCATACCTTGTAACTTGCAGTTACAGGGCGTTTGGTGTCTTTTCCACCTTGGAAGCCTGCTGCAAAACCTGGAGCTGGAATGGTCAGGCCAACCTTTTCTCAAAAGTAGATCCTGAATTTTGATGATGTTTCTTTAGCACTTCTTTGATCTTGTCCACATTTAAATTCATCCTCGTGTAACATGAACTCTTAGAACCATACACGGTATTCAGATTATGATCTCTTCATAGCTTCGCTTGGTCAGACTCTTACTAAATGCTATTGTATTTGCCTTTTCTATAATTATATCATAGTGGCATGCTATGAGCAAGTGTTACAGCCACATCGTTCTTCCGTTGAGTCTTTTCCAAGTAACAAGTTCTTGCTTCTAGATGTTTTGTTCTTTGTAAGTTCTCTCGTATCCATCTGCAAATACATGACACTGTATTTTGTGTTATTGAATTCTATGTGACAAATGAGAGGTCTGAGAAGGCACTGGTCTACAGCTCCTAGTCCAAACTGATGGACAGTAGTCAAGGAGTACAAAAGGTTAATCTTCTATTCATGGGGCAAAATTTACTATGTGCTTGCAACTTTTAAAATGTCCATCACCATCTTATCTCACTTGCAGATGGTAGGAAAAAAACTGTGGTCTATTCCTTTATGTTTAAAGGTATGCAGAAGGAAGAGTGTTAAAAATGACAGAAGTTTACAGATCACCATTTTATAACATACCACTCTAAGAAAGATATTTTCCAAAATGGAATATGCAGAAGTATGCTTTACGTGTATTAAACTATGTTAAACTGTGGTGTTCACTTTCAACATGAATAGATATAAGCATTTTGTATGTATTTTATGATGTATGTATTTTGGAAGTAGGAAAGTTATTTGCTCTTTCAGCAGTAGGTGTCCTGTATAACAGCACAGGTTAGGATTTGTTAGCCAATTTACCCATTTTTAAATGAGTCAGTCATTACCTTTTTAAAAAAGAAATCATATAACAGAAAACATCTATAAAACTCTCAGTTCATTTCCGCTGATCAGATAGCTTTTTCTGTGGAATTACAAAATGCTAAATGGCTCATGAGGGTGAACCATAGCAAATAGAATCCTGATGTTCACTTTCTTATTATGCAACATGACTGTGAAAACGTCCCAATAGGTGTAAGAGGGAAATGGAATGAGGTGATAAATTATTTATAACTAGAGAAAACTAATCAGAACTCCTCAATTCCCATTGTCCCCATACAGGTGCTCAATTACTTCCTTGAAGAGGCCAAGAGACCAATAACCTGACGTCTGGGATATAAATGAATTTTATTATTAAGGAAGATATTAAAACTTATATAAGTACACTAAAGTAGCTAATCTAAATTCTGTACAGATTTTCTAGCAACCTTTCATGTCCCCTTCCTGATGGGGCTTCTTGCAGAGTGGTGAGTCTTGCTAGAGCAATCTGCTGATCTTATGTAAAAATCAATGATTTCACCTTTACCACAGTCAATTTTCATGCAGTCTCCGTGGTTTTTGCAATGTTTTTTTTTCAACATATGTTTACTCTGGTCCTTTAAAGAACAAAATTTTCTATATATGTAATGAATATCTATATGTAAAGAAAAGTAATCGAAAAAGTATCAGAGTGCTTCATACAAATCAATCTTCAGAGTTCACTATTCCAACTTCAACAGCCTATGCAAGCATAACCGCGCACAATTTACAATATGAAGAGTGTGCATCCGTATTTCAGATGTAGAGTTGACTTATTTGTAAATCAACTAAATATGATTAATGATGAGAAAAAAAATGTTTGAATAGAGCCAGCAAGGCTGGTTAGAATATTTTCATTAAACTTTTTAAATTTTTTTTTAAACCTTCATAAAAAAATTGAGTAGTAACTGTCATCCTCACGTTTTGTCAAATCATTCTTTAGCACCCAATCTCCCTCTGGAAACAACAACAGGTATACAATATACTGATATTTTTCAAGGTCAATTTTCTCAGCAAAAAGCAGTTAGTTGAATTGTGGCTGGTCATTCTCAGTGCTTCACAACCTTCCTTGCCCATCTGCAATTCACTTAAAATGCTTTGATATTGTGCCTTTTCAGTCAAACAAGTGGAAGAAATGCGAGATATTTATCTTATTGGGGTGTATGACAGGGTGACAACAGGACTAAAATAGCATGTTGATTAGTTGTACAGATATTGTGTCCTGGGTAATAATGCTTTAAGAGCAGACATAAGAAGTGATTATAAAGATGAGTAAAAAACCAACAACATATAGTTGACTTCTTACATACCCAAGCATGAACAAGCAGAAGTTATTCCCCATTACATGGGTATAAAGCTCAAATTGCCTATGTAATTCCCAATATTTTGAAAGTAAAATAAACTTATAATGGTAAATCAAGCTTACCAATAAATATTGCTCTTTAGAAACTGCAACTGAAGTAGGTAGTATTTGCTGAGTATGGTCTGTGTGCTGTGATCTTCCATACTGTTTTCCCTAGTGTATTACTATTTGCTATGTTTCACTTCAAACACTGCGATCTCTTCCCAAAATACTGCTCTCATAAAATCACGTGAGTTTACCTACGTGAGTTTCACAAAAAGGGTTTGATCAAAAGTCAGAAGTACTCTCACTGAATTCACACTCGGTGAACATCTTCTCAACATCTTCTATTGTTTCTTCCTAATCCTTGTTCAGCTTTACTTGAGATACCTTTGTAGCTTATAGCAACTCAATGACTGAATTTATTTCCTCCTTTCAGTCCTGTCCTACCTTTAACCAGTCCTTGATTTGATTTGATTTCAGATATCCAACTTCACATCCAAAAGACTCAATTAATTTATTACTTTAGTGCTGATAACAATGACTCTGTACTCGAAATTATACATGTAAAATAATAAAATATATCTTGATTTCTTAAGATAGCACTTTCTATACTTTTAAATAGATGTGGAATGGCCCATCTGGCAGGCAACATAAGTCTTTCCTGGAGGAGGCACTACATAACACTTTTTTTATTACCTACTGATGACCAAATGCACACTGCTTTAAACAGTATTCATTTCCAGTAAAACATCATTGGGGTGTAGGATACTAACTTATGGATCTTTTATGCTACATTCTTAGACAAGGACAAAATGATACAAAAACCTTAGCACTTTCAGAGGTATGAACTTCTATTGTAGGTATTTGTATTGGCATAAGGCTGTTGTGTCCCATCCCAAACAGATACATTCCCATATGTTATTTCTTCCTAAGTTTATGGGATCTACTTAACTCATCCAAATACTTTAACCCTGAGACATTTATCCTGTCAAACATTGCTCATTTCAGCCATGGTTGTTGAGCATGTACTATTTAAAAAAAAAGGAAATAAAAATACAGAACAATTCAGCAATTTAATGTAGAATGCATATATTTTACAAATTGATTCAAAGCTTCAATTTCTTTCTCTCTTCCAGTTTTTAAATCAGCTTGTATTCCTTGCCCTTGAGGAAAGCAAAATTACAAGGACGTGCACCTCCAACAATGTTCCACAGATTTGATGCTAAAAATCAGCCTTGATCAAACTGTATAATCTTAAAATAAACCCAGAACTTCACTGTTAGTTTCACTCTGCTTTATAGATAAACTTGTGAGAACAATATGGGTGTATCTATGCCTACGTATCTCTCTCTATTTCTTTACCTTTCCATAGCTATTTAAACCCAAATGTTGTCAGGCCTGGAGAGGCTCTGCTTTGTGTTCTGGAAAAAGCTATGAAGAACAGCATAACAAATCACTAATTGGTATCAGAATTCAAAGCCTAGTTTGAAGAAACTAAAGAGATCCATATATTTGGGTGTGGATTTAGTTTTCTCACTAGCATAATTATTAAATGTTTCAGCTTTACTCTGTATTTAATTGAATGTGCTCCAAATCTTTCTGCTTTCAAATATTTTGAGACTTTCTTCACACAAAGAAACATTAGCTATGCTACAACATCTACCTTGTCACACTGCAGACAAAATGCACAGGAAACAAATCAAACCACTAATATTCAGGTATGCGGCGTTTTTTTATATTGCTTTTTTGTTGTGCTTCTCTCACTCTTCACTGCACATTTTCTGTGTGCCTCACAACTCCCTAGGGAGGGGGAACTGATTGCAAAAGTACTGATTGTCAAGTTCTTTGTTTTGGGTTTTGTTGTTTTGTTTTTTAACCCAGAAAACGTCTGTTGTTTTTCACTAGTCTATAAGCATTCACACTTTTGAGATGATTTTGACATAATTTTCTAAAGGCTTGGATTTCTTAAACTATTATTAACTTCAGTAAATCTTTCTGGAGTGGGAGGAAACTTTCTGGTAGCAGTCTCAAATGAGTAAAACTCGTAGTTGTGCTACTTTGATGAGCAAATGAACTCCAGCTGAAATCAGAATGTTCTCTTGTAAATGGGATGCATAAACTGTTGCAAATTCAGGGTGTGTGAGCACCAGTGACTTTAACAAGCCCAAGAGCAGCAGGAGATTCCCTAGTATCTCTCCACAAGCTGGAATAATCACACAGTACTCATTTTTAGAAGCTGAATTTTCTAAATAGAAGCTGTTTTGGTCATTAGACCTTGAGTTTAAAGTACAGAATCAATGTAATACCATCAGAAGCAGCTAAAAGTACTCTGCATGACCTAGAAATACATGTAAGATGAATTATCTCACATATCAGTGCAGAATGACCATTACATATCAGCCTCAAAAACACATTATAAGGGTAGATGTTCTACTTAAATTTTGATAAAAGAATTAAACAGAATAAAATCATTATCCCTACTTGTCCTTTAATTGGTGTTAACTTAAAACAGTCTATCTCTCCTGCTCCCTGCGAAAATGAAACAAAAGACACCTCTTCCACCCCATAAGCCTGTGTGGAGAACTACATCAATTAAATAATAAGTGAATTCTGCAGTCAAATCACAATTATATATGGCTAATATTTCTGCTTGATACTATCAACAATGATGAACAAACCTTAACATGCAGGTGATCTATTTTTCAGTGAACAAAACATTATGAGTTCGTGTCCTATTTTCCTCCTTGTTCCTTTACCTTCTTCCTTTCCAGTCTCTTCCCAGCCCAGGAAGCCTCCCCTCCCTGGTAGTCCGCAGTCAATCTTGACTACTTCCCCAAGAAAAGTATATTGGTGTAAACCAGAAAGAAAAAAAGAATAAGTTATAATGGCCAAAAGGCATACATAATGGATTTGGGAAAAAACAATAGTAAAACAATAGTATTTTTACATGAACAATAAGTAGAGCACCCTCTCCAGCACTGACTTGGTGTTCCCATCTTTCTAACAAACATCTCATTGGCACTTTGCATCCATCCTCTTGTATATTATTCAGTGTCCATCCTTTGATATGCTTTGAAAACGAATCCCGCAAACCCATTTCTGAGTAAAGATTACCATTGCTTAAATGAGGTGTGTTCCTGCATCCCACTGTTACTGGCCATCATTCAATCTTCATATCTTTGCTCTGAAACAGATAAAGTGAACAAGAATCTTCCTTTTCCTCCATGAACATTATTCCCTCTACGAACATTAATTGTGAACATGAACACACAGTCATACACATGCATGTTGTATGACAGTGTGCGTATCTATGCGTATGTATGTACGTGTACCTATACATATGCACAACAGGCACAGTCATTATGCAGATGCTCCGTTTCTCCTGACACCTCTTACGCTGCAGCAACACCTTGCAATGATTCATTTTTTCAGTGTCTTATTGAAGAACTTGAAGCCAAGACACGGTGATGGACCTGGGGTGACTGCCTAATTCAGCTGTAGCAAGTTCTTTTGGTTGGTGAAGACTCCCTTGCACACATTTAGAGGAGAAGGAAACCCAAGCCTAAATGCATTTGGCCTTACCTGTTCCCCGTTTCTTCAGTACTGTCCACTTTCACTTCTCAGTTATGCAACTGGTTAGGTTATGATGGTTTGTTCTTTTTCCTTTCAGATCATGGTGTTTAATAATAAAAAGATAGAATTTTACCATGCCTCCTCCAACTTTATTTTAAAAGAATTTTAATTAAAAATAACAAAATGCCCCAAAGACAGCAAGAGAGAGAGAGATTATGAATACACATTAAGGAAAGCTCCTTACCCGTGTTGTGTTTCGTTCAATTCACCAGTAGATGGAAGCAGAGAAGCTCTTCCCCCATGATCTGCAGATAACCGAGATCTTTAGTTTTCCTTTTAAGCAAATACTCATCTAACGGTCAAATGAGTGAAAGAAATTGAGACACTGTGTTTTCATTTTGATTCCTATCTGATAAAAAGTTATATGGCATTACAGAGAACAAAAGGTACTTTTCTATTTGAATAGGAATATTTTCTTCTGGAGTGTATTCAGTATTTTACACAGAATCACAGAGTTGCCTAGGTTGGAAGGGACCTTTCAGATCATCGAGTCCAACCATCAACCCAACACTGACAAAACCACCACTAAACCATGTCCCTCAGCACCACGTCTGCCCATCTTTTGAATACCTCCAGGGATGGCGATTCAACCACTTCCCTGGGCAGCCTGTTCCAATGCTTCACAACCCTTTTGGTGAACAAATTTTCCCTAATATCCATCCCAAACCTGCCCTGGCGCAGCTTGAGGCCATTTCTTCTTGTCCCATCGCCTGTTACTTGGGAGAAGAGACCGACCCCAATAATTTTAAAATTATCATTATTTCTTTCTATCCTATTGAGCAATTTAAAAAAAAATCAATATTAATCACTCCATGTACTTACAGTACTAAAAATAAATGCTTACAATTAATCATAGTTATAAGTAATTCCCAAATCAGATGTGAAGTATTGCTGGATGACTTTAGTAGGATGGAATTTCATTTCATGTGCTGGTGTAGCGACCCGATCAGCTATGTGAAATAAAACCAAATTCTCCTTTGTGGGGCATTCAGTCAGCACACAAAAACCCACATACTAAATTTTAATCTCCAAACTGCAAAAAATAACAAAATCAAAACAACCGTGCAGCATATCAGCAACTCTAATAAATTCAATCTCTTGCAGACTGGAGGCTTGACCTACAGTCTACTGAAATCCATAGAAAACTTCCAGTGAATCTAAAGTTATCAAGTTCCTGTCGAGAAATAAATTCCACAGATAAGCTTCCTTATGCTCTATTCCTTTGAATATTCAGGACATTATCTGCATTTATTGCAATTCTGGTATTAAGGAATGTTTACATACAAATGAACAGGTTGAACATGCTGGTATAATGGAAAACAACGATGGGACAGTATTACCTTCTTCCTTTCAGAAGAACATTGTCCATTCAGTTTTCTGAAAGATACCATCTAAGGCAAAGTTATTCTCAAAATGCGAACTATATTATAGGTTAATAGCATCCTCTGCTTTTTCTTCCTCTATTTCAAAATACGTGCTTGTAATGCTAGCTTTCAACTGCCTGATACTTGGCTTTGTTGTCAGTACAACATAAAGATGAATAAGTAAAGTCTTCACCCCCATTGGAGTTGTTATTCCTGCCCGTCTGGGAACAGAGTAAACGATATATAAGTATACTGATTTATAGAATTAAAGCCCTTTTTGAAAGCGTAAGAGCTGGAGACTTCGCTTTGTTTAACAGAAGCTCACATTTTGCAGAACTCTGCAAAATATGGAGAAAGAACCTCAGGGATTTCACGTTGCCTTAATGTGCAGTGAATCAGAGCTGTAACTCATATTAACTCTAATATATTGTGCATCACTGAGAGAACAGAGTCCTAAATTCTGGGCAGATGTGAGTATTTTGTGCTGGCCTTTCTCATATGTCAGGACACAGCATTATCCATTGGGCCAGGTCATAACTGCTTAATTCTCTAAGGCTTTATGCCTTCATGTAGTATCTCAGCACCTTCTGCATAAAATCAATTGCATTAATAATTGCATGTATTTCCAGTGGGTAAAAATACTGCTTACTTTTTAAAAGACACCGTCTAGCAGTATGAATCTATGGAGGGAGGAAATAAATGGATAATTCAATATGAAAATTTTTAGTAGGCAGTCTTTTACATGGGTTTTCACAATTATATTTGGATAATATGAAGCTAGTATTAATCTTTTATTTGAACTATATTAAACAAAATCCAATATGTCCTTCCTTTTCTAAAAATGAGAGATTCACTGAGTTATAACAATAAAAGAACTGTAGGATATTTGTATGTCTTCATGCTTGTGTCCATGCCATCAACTGACAAGAGGTTTAAGTACTTGTTCTAAGTTTGCTGTCTTCTTGCTATTTGAAGAGTCAGGGCTGATACTTAAATTCAGAGAACAGAAGCAGCCTCCAACCTGATGTATTTTCCATCCAAAGACTTCCGTTGGAACAACAGAAGAAGGGAAGCATAAATTTTCCTTAATCATCCTGAGAAAGCAGTTTGCAGCTCCTGCAAAACAGACAATTTCTGAAGTGAGTGCAAAGTGAGGCAGCTTGCAGATTCTTAAGTACCTGGGCATACAATCATAGATATTATTCACATATTTTCACTGAAATTGTGTTAAACAAAGTAACTAAAGCCACGTAGTCAATTCAAAAAGAGAATGTGAAATATAGAAACAAACTGTGAGAGGTTTTGTGATCAGCAATTTCTCCAAGCTTATTTTCAGAAATATCATTCTTGAATCACAATGAATGGCCCTGGTGCTTGTTGGAAATAAGTGGTTATTCTTCATGATTTTGTCCATCACTCCCTGAGCATGAATTAATACTGAGTACTTTTATTTATGGATAGACATATTCTTCTGTACCTTTCTAGTTAAAAAGAATGTAATTTAACACAATAATGTATTTTTGATGACTTTAGAACTTTTCAAAAATATTTGTCCTCAAAATCTCTGCTAGCCACAGTTTTTCGTATGGGAATTGAACAAATAATAGCACTTTCAGTTCAGTTGCAGGGAAGGGGAGGGGAGGGGAGGGGAAGGGAAGGGAAGGCCAGCGCCTCGCCGCCAAGGTGGGCGGGCAGGGCAGGGCCGGGCGGGGTGTCCCAGCGCCGTGCCCGCGACAGGCATTACCCAAAAGGAGGGTTAAAAAA
>VYZM01012551.1:12201-32789 GCA_013398915.1 Dromas ardeola
GGGGGTTTAGCAACCTGCCAGAGGTGACAAGGCAAAGGGGACACAGTCCCACCGACACGCCAGTCCTCGTCCTTCCCCAGCCAGGAGACAATGGTGCGAGCCCGACATCCAGACCATGGCAGAGGATTCGCCCCCATTTCTGCTGTTTCTTCCCCCAAAGCCGGGTGGAGGCAGCGTGTGGGCAGGGTCCACAGTCCCTCTTAGTGCAAAACCCACTGGGGGACGGAGAGATGACAGCGGGTTCCTGCCATCGCCTTCCCTCCCCGGGGCGGTCGCTGGCAGAGGCTGGAGCATCGCAGGGGAAGCGGGGACGGAGGTGCCTTCCCAGCGCCCACCGTGCACGGGGAAAGAAGGAGGAACCATTTCGGACAGAAACAACCTACCATCCTCGTTCACCAGTCACTAACCAAGGGAAGAGGGGAGAAAAAAGTCCAGCTCTTGGGTTTTTGCTTCTCGTGTCGCGGGACGTCCCCCGCGGCAGGGGTCGGTCAGTCACCAGGGCCGCAGCGCGGGGCAGTGGGGAGCGGGCGGGACGCGCCGTCAGCAACAGGTTGTTGCACCAAGGAAACCCTTTTGCTTTGTGGAAGTGCCTTTAAGAAACAGGTTAACGCCGAAGGTCACCTTGGGGAGGTGGGAGCCATCACTTGGTCTCCGGCCGGGAGGGTGGGAAGGGTTTGCCCCTCGGTGGGGAGGAGGAAGGGGTCCTTAGGACAAGTCTTCCACCGGCAGCTCCTCCTCCAGGTCCCTGTCGTCGGGAATCGTCACATTCTGGTTGGTGGTGGCCATCAGCGAGACGGGTCTGCTGTCGTCCTCCGCCTCGGCGGGTTCCTCCTTCACGTGCACTGGATGGCTGCGGGGAGGGAAGCCTTCAGCCCTGAGGAGCTCGTTCCCGCTGGATGCACCCCCATGAAGCTCTTGGTCCAAACCCCCTCCATCCCTATGCTGCCTGGGGGGGACCAGCACCATGGGAGGCAACGAGCAGCTCCGGGTGCCCAACGTGCCGATGTCCCTTAGCTCCAAACCCTCCAGCAGCCCAGCAACACCCGCCGGCACCGTCCCTCGTCCCCTCGCCCCCGGCCAGGCTGACCTGTACTGCTGCGGGGACAGGCGCGGGCTGTTGCTGCCGTTGCTGTTGACCTGCTCCACGGTGCTGCTGACATCGTCGTGGCCCACGTGCAGCATGCCGCCGGCGGAGCTGGTGTTGATCATGGTGGGGCTGTTCAGCAGCGGGAAGCTGCTCTCCGCCAGCGCAGCCTGCAACATAAAGCGGCCACCGTTCAAGGCACGGAGGATGCAAGACCCTGATGGAAAACTGGGCTGTGGAGCAGCGAAGGTTTAGTGCCCCAGGAAGAAATTTTTCACCTTGAGGGTGGTGAGACTTCAGAGGCCTCAGGTTGCCCAGAGAAGCTGTGGCTGCCCCATCCCTGGAGGGGTTCAAGGCCAGGTTGGAGGGGGCTTGGAGCAGCCTGGGCTGGTGGGAGGTGTCCCTGCCCAGGGCAGGGGGTGGCACTGGGTGGGCTTTAACGTCCCTTCCAACCCAAACCATTCTGTGATTTTATGATCCCTGCCAGGGACAGGACTGAGTCCTTACCTGGTAACTTGCGTTAAGTGCTCCGTAACCGAGTCCTGAAATCATATTTTTGACTAAAGTCGGACTCCTGCAGAAAAAGAAAGCACAATGATGCAGGGCTGAGCACTCCCGGCCCCGGGACCGGGGGGTTTGGCAGCGGGGATGGGTGCAATCGCGGCTCGCTGGCTGCGTGCCGCCGGAGAGGAGGACCCACCCTGTCATCTTTGGTGGCCTTCGCTTTTGGTACTCGTGCTCGTCGACGGTCCAGACGGCTCCCTTGACGTTCTCCACGCGCACGAAGCACTTGTGCAGGCTCAGGTTGTGGCGGACGGCATTCTGCAGGCAGAGTGGGCAGGAGAGCTCAGCCACACAGCCCTCGCCCTGCCCGGACCCCTCCTCTTCCTCCTCATCCTCCTCCTCCCCCAGCCCCTACGGGTCCCCGCGGCCCCAGGCTGCCCCAGCCATGCTCGTCTGCAGCCAAACGCTCCACAAAGCCACCCTGGGATGCTGCAAACGCTCGCTGAGCCCATCAGCACCCAGAGGATTTAGGAGCCCTCGAGCCGCACATGGGACACAGCACTGTTCCGTCAGCCTTGGCCAGATGCCGAGGAAGGTGGGGACAGAGCAGGACAAGTGACACCAGCAAGGAGCCGGGAGCCGAGCCACCCTCTCCATTGCAGCTCGCTCGGCAAAGCCGGCTATCTTTTCCCTTCTTTTTCTTTCCCCCCACCCTCCCTTTTCGGTCCTTTCCCTCCCTTTCTTCTTTACATCGACCATCTTTACATTTCTAAATGTAAAATAAAGAGAGACACACGTAGGCAGACAGCGCAGCCCCGAGAGATACCAGCTCCCTTGTCCCCTTCCAACTCCCTGCCATTTGCTACTGCCCCTATTTCATTACCAATTTTAATTTGCCTCTAATTAAATCCTGTGTATTTTTCCGACTCACTTGCTAATCCATGAGGGAGGCAGGAGGCTGGAGTGGAATCTCTCCGAGCTATAATTACAAAGGGCCTAATCACGCCGGGGCTCTGCCTTTGAATAAATTTCCTTGCATTAAGGTTCTCAGATTCTCTGCCTTGCAAATGAGAATGACCCCAATTTCAGGAAGTTGGCCTCGGAGGGTTTTTTTTTATATATTTTTTTTTTTATTTCGAGTCCTGATTCGTGATGAGAGACTAATTCGTTACGCTAAAACATTAACAGCAATTTAAAAGGTCGAACGGGGGCTGTATAAACAAAGGAGCCGGCCAACACAACAAGGCAAAAGGAGACACAAGGACTGATACCCCCCCGTGCTGGAAAGTGTTAGAGTTCCCAGAAACTCATCAAATTGCACCATCACCCCTTTTTCTTTTTAATTTAAGGACAAAAACAAACAAAGCTGGGCTCCTTCCCTTGTTATCCATCCATCCATCCATCCATCGATCCTCTGGCCACTGCCCTGTGCCCATGGCCCGCCATCCGCCCCAGCGTCCCCAGCCGTGCCATCACACCCAGCACACGGGTGACACAGCGGCAGGCAGCGGGGACGGGCCGGCTCCTGCTCCTCTCGCCGTCCGGCAGAGCCAGCCCGGGAGAAGGGGAAACTTCGCAAGCAGCTCCCAGGAGCCTGTTCCTGGGGAAGGAGATTTGGGCACAGTCGGTGCTGTTTGATGTCATTTTTTGGGGGGAACCGGGTCACACTGGGAACCTGCCACTCGGCAGCTGGCCTGGCTCCTCGGGAGATGCTTCGTGCAGTGCAGAGCTGTGCCCCCAGGTCCCAGCCCGGTGCCATCGCCACTGTCACCCAAAGGGATATGCTCCGTTTGGGAAATGTCCTGCTCCGGGGCACCCCTCATCCTCAGACCCTGTCACGCAGAGAGGAGGCTCAAGCTGCACCCAGGACCACGCAGACAGGCACCCCAGGGAGCTGGAAATCCACTCAGGACCCCAGACACCGTTGTGGTCCCCAGCCAGCGATGGAGCAGGATGAGTCCCTGGCTCTGCCCTTGCAGCATCTCCACAGATACCCCGCTCCCCGCCCGCACCTGGGGGTCTGAAGATCAGCTGGGGCTGGGTCGGACACTGCCCTTGAACCCCTGTTCCCTGGCGAGCAAACACAGGAATTCCTCCCCTGGCCGGGGCCGGATCCTGCCCCACGCTCCCCTTCCTCCTTCCTGCGTGCGCGGGGGGCTCCGTGTCCAAACAAAGCCCTGATTAAAGGCAAGAAGCATGGCAAAGCCGAAACCCTTCCTGCACGCGGAGACGCAGCTCCGGCCTGGCAGTGACCACGTCCCCCCCGGGTGACACACCTCTGCTTCCAGGCACTGGTGGGTACGTGTTTGCTAAGGCAAAAGTGGAGATAAAATAAATCCTGGCAGCGGGCAGGCGGTGGATGTGGTTCAGCATCACCAGAGCGTGGGATGCCACATCCCCGGAGCTGGGTGTCAGGCAGGGTGGTGGCCCCAGGACCCGGAGGAGGTGCCAGGCGAGACCCCCGACATGGGAATCCTCCCACCCTGTGCCCGGTGCGGGGGGGGTTGTCCCTGCCTCATCCTAACGGGGCTTTTGTATTTCGACAGAGTATTTGTTCAGTGCCAGACTTGGCTGCTCTGTTTGCTTCTCATCTTTGTCTTTTCTAATGATGTTTGCTTTACGCCCCCGGCCCCGCTCCCCGTGCCGTGCCGGGGGTCTCCCTGTGGGCCCCCACGCTGCACCGTGGCTCTGCCCCGCCATGGGGACGGGGTACCCACCTCGGCCCCCGCCACCCCCTCCCCATCCCAGGGGCAGCTGAGGCCGGAGACGAGGGAGAAGCCGCAGCAGGAACGGTGGTTTTCCGAAGAGCGGAAATACACTATTTTTTCCTGCGTATCCCCCTCCTTCAGAAGAAGCTCGACCTTGGGACACTGAAAGTTGTGCAGGGAATCACCCTCCCCCGGCTCTTTTTAATCCCCTGCCGTGCCTTTTGGTGCTGAAACAGGAAAAAATAACGAGCAGCAAAGAGAGAACCAGAAGGGCTGGGGGAAGCCCCTCTCTGGGACATCAACCCTTGGGTGACACGGGGTGCAGGGGAGCCGCCGAGGAAAAAAAACCAAAACTTTTATTCCTTTCAGCTAGTAAAAGGGAAGGAAAAAAGCACTTTCACCTGCCATTATCCCATTCCACAGACAGGGAAACTGAGGCACGGAGCAGGGAACGGGCTGACCCAGACAGACCTTGCTCTGTCCCATGGTGGGACACCATCCTGGGAGAACGCCGGCTGCGCCAGGCTCTCCGCGGCGATGCTCCCCACCACTTCTCACCCTGTCCCCAAACCCGGGGGTGCCCCCACGGGCCTGGCGGGGACAGCGGTGGCGGCCAGCGATGCTCCCCGCGGTGTGCGGCACCGGCTTGCAGTGCTGCACGCGTGCCGTGAGGGGGACTCCAGACTGACGCAGGGCCACGGCCAGCACCAAAAATGGCCCCGGCACCTCTGACTGCTCCTGCCCGGCTCCTTCCCGCCACCATCCTCCCCGCTCAGCCCGCGGGGATGCTCGGGATGGGCGATGCCGAAGCCGGGGGCCACCCATAGCGCTCTGGAGCCAAAACACCCGTTATTCACCCAAAGTTTGCTGCGAAGAAGTAAACCCCCGCTGCGGTCAGCTCTGATCTGCAGCAGCAACGCACACACGGGGGCCCCGGGGCTCCAGAATAACCAGTTCCTGCCTTAACCCTTTCAAAATGCACCATCTCGCTTGCAACCTCACTTATTCTGATTTATTTTTTTAAGTGTTATGTTTCCCTCTGCCACTTTGCCTCACGCTGCCCCGAGCGGGAGGAAGCGGTCTCAGTAAACACATGCAGCAGGAAACAATAAATAAATCCATCCTGGTTCGGGGCAATAACTGCTCCTTCTCACAACCACCCTCTTCCTCCGAGACGCCTCTTCTCAGTTCTCTCAGATTTGGTGATTTCTATATAACCGAGGGGGGAAACAGCTCTGGCGTCCATGTGTTGCCCCAAAATTCACACCCGTCAGCCCAGGCCAGTGAGAAAAGGCTCCTCGGTGCCAAAATCTTTCAATACCTGCCTGTACAGCACTGTGCACCGGGTGGGGGGAGCCGATGGGCAGAGGGCACCCACCGGTCCCCCCACTGCCCTCCTTCTGTCCCCACGGAGCGGTACCCACGTCCCCGGCCACCGCCGAGACCCAGCCGCCACGTATCACAGCCCGGCTGCGGCACCTCCCGCTCGCAGCGTGCCACCCGCCCCCGGGTTATCATTAACCTTATTTGCTATTTCGAGTGTCTGCCTCTTTTCTCTGCCCTTCTCCCAGCGCCGCGGCGGAGCCTCCGCTCCAGCCCCAGCTCCGCAAAAAGCCACGGATTGCTACAGCGCGGCACTTTGCCGTATCCTACGGCACGGACGATGCTTCCCCAGAGACCAGAGATGCATTTTGGAGGGGGGAAAATGTGGGATTTATCCATAAAATCACTTCCTGCACCATCTCAGGGCTGTGCAATGAACTGGTCCTTTACCACAGGTGCCCATATAAGCTGGAGCATCTCCCGCAGCAGGTAGCCCTGGCTGGGATGGGGTGAGCCCTGGGTGGGATGGGGCGAGCCCCGTGGCGCCGAGCAGGGCTGCTCTCACCTTCCAGGTGGCCGTGTTCCTCCGGAAGTAGGCAAACATCCGCGTGAACCAGTTATAGATTTCGTTCAAGGTTAGCTGCCTGTCGGGGGTCTCCAGGATGGCCTGGGAAACCAGAGAGGGGACAAGAGCATCACTCGTGATGCCCCGGTGGGGTGTGACGCCCGTGGCGAGGCATGAGGGGCAGAAATGGGGGTTCAGAGAGCAGGGGGACTCCCCCAGGACTGAGAAAGTGGAGGACAGCATGGCTTTGCTTGCTGTGCCCCATGGGAAGGTCTCGGGGTGCAGAGCTGAACCCCGCGGCACGGGAAGCCACTCACCTGCCGGATGAGCGAGGCGTACGTGAAGGGCGGCCGGACGTCCGCGTTTTTGTAAAACTCGTGATTCTGTGCAAGTTCTGGAAGGGAGGGAAAAGAAATGGGGAGGCGGGGGGTGATGGCACCCGCTTTGGGACGTGAGGACCGCGCAATGGCGGGTGCTGAGGCCCATCCCGGAGCTCACCTGAAGATATCGGGGTGCAGAACTTCTCCGAGTTTCTCCTGCGGATGGGCCCCACGTTGTGTAAAGTGGAAGAGCTGATGACGGAGGGGCCCTGCCGCAGGGGGGTGATGGGCGCCGTGGCGGAGGTGGGGGGATGAGGTAAGCCGTCGGGGAACGTGTCGGAAGTGCTCTTGGAGAGGGTGGCACTGGAGACCAGGTTCAGCTGCGGAGACATGCAGGAGGGAGGGCGGGTGGTTGGGCACCGGCACGGGGAAGGCAGGGGCTGGGAGAGCCCCTGGCACAACCGGCAGCTCGGCGGGGCTGAGCCGGGTCATGCCGCAAAGCAGGCGGCGAAGGGCTTGCAGAAGGACTTGCTGGGCTCAGCAGGGACGGGATGCAACCATGGGATGGTTGGATCCCATGGGGATGCAACCGCGGGATGGGATGCAACCATGGGATGGGATACAACCACGGGATGGGATGCAACCATGGGATAGGGATGCAACCACGGGATGGGATACAACCGCGAGACGGAATGCACCCATGGGATGGGATGCACCCACAGGAAAGGATGTAACCATGGGATGAGATGCAACCGCAGGACGGGATGCACCCACTACATGTCTGAGCAAGCATGGAGAAGCACAACAGGCTGCGTTTCACTCCTGCTTGATGCCTTGCACCAGCACAAGGGACCAGGCTACGTGCACTGGAGAGCAGTCAGGGAATGCCCATCCCGGAGATCCCGTCCAGTCGGGCCATGCAGGGCTGTGGTGACCTTACACAGGGCAGGGAGGGGAACGCAGCCAGCGGCGAGGGGAAAAGGGAGGAGAGGGGGTAGCTGCAGGGATGCACATGGGCAGGAGGACACGCACGCTTACAGGTTGGCTGAAAGGCTTTGGCTCTGAAGGTCTCATGTGAAGATGGGCCATCATTGCTTGGAGACGCTCGCTCTCCTTTGCCAGCTGTGGGAGGCAAGAAGCAGAAGAGAGACGGTCAGGCAGTGCTGGCAGTCACCTCCGGAGATGTCCACGGCCTGGAAGAGCTGCCCACCCAGGCCCGAGCCCTGCCTGTGGGCACACAGCATCCTCCAGTGTCCCCACAGGAGCCACCTCCTGCCTGACACCGAGCCCTCCCGAGCGCCCCAGCGGGACCGTGGCCCTGTGGGGGGCTGTGGCACCCGTCACAGGGGGGACTAGGGACTGCTCCGGCTCCACTTGTGCAGCCAGATGAAAAATCTATGCCGAAACAGAGTCATTTCACGTGTTCCGGCCACCCACTAGCCCTCGCTCTCCTTCCCGGGTACTCTGGTGCCCGTGCCCCGGTGCCAGCCGTCCCCGTCCCCTTCATCCTCCTCCAGCCTCTGCTGCCTCCCGCTCACCAGTAGCTCCCTGTCCATCCACCCATCCCTCCGTCCGTCCGTCCATCCATCCACCTGGCCGCACACCATCGCTTTAATTGCGCGCTCCTGCCTGTTTACTCCCCGGAGTGCGGAGAAGGGTGAAATATTCACTCTGGCACCAGGAGAGATTTTGAGCCCGGCGGAGGCGATGGGATCTGACACCCGCTCTCTTCCCGTCACCTTCCCTTTCCACCGCGACCCCTCAAGCTCAGGGCTCAGTCACATCCCCGTGTGCTGCCGGCTCCCCGGGCCAGCCAAGCCCCCTCCCCAGGCAGGCGCCGGAGCCAGGAGCCGAGCGAGGAAGGAGTTAAAGGCAGGAGCCGGAGCAGAGTTTGCTGCAAGTTTGGAGCAGCTCGGATGCTTTCGCGCTGTCGTGGTGCTCATTAGAGCTGACAGGTCTCCCCTCGTGATGCAGACGCTCTCCGCCGGCACAGCGGGAGCTCCGCGCTGAAAACTTTATAATTGGTAGCTCCGGTGGCAGGTTCTCCTCTCTGCACACGCAGCTTTCTGCTCGCCCTTCAGCTTTTTTTCCCCCCCCTTCCTTTCCCTCCCCTCTTTAAGCCCCAGTAATTGCTTTCAACTTCTTGCTTTAGCGAGGGCTGGGGAGCAGGATGCGATCGCTCGGCTTCGCCCGGGCAGCTTGGCAGCCTCCCCTCCCAGGGAGGTTTTGCTGCGTCCCCTCCACCCCGCAGCCCCCGTTATCGTAACTGCGGGCGCAGGCTCCCAAGGCCGCCGCACATCACGGCTGGCATCCCCGGTGACGATCCCCACTGCCACGCACAGCGATGGGCACAAACCGCTCTGAGCTGCTGCCCAACATCCGGACACCATCATTCCATGGGGGTCTCGGTGAGCGACCCTCTGACAGACACCCCTGCCCTGTCCCGCTTTCCTCCTTGACCTCTTTCAAGTCTCATGATGAAACCCCTCCATTTCCTCCCATTTTCCCCCCTCCCTTCTCTATTAACCAAATTACGCACAACACGTCGGGGAGTCGGGAGACGTTGGGAAAGGCGCTATTTAAAGAACGGGCTTTCCAAAAATAGCAACCCAAAGCTGGGCTCCAAAGACCACGCTCAGCCACCGAAATAAGTGGCCTGATTTCTAAAGAGCCCAGCAGCCCCGTGGCTCTCGCTGCGGCGGCACGGCTGGGCACGAGGGCTGGGGCACGGCTCATGTCCCGTCTGTGGGCATGCACCCCCCCAGGCACCACGTGCCTTCCAGGTCTGTGACATCTCCTTGTACCCACAGGGACACTTTGGGCAGGAGAGACGGCTTGTCCTTTCCTCCAGCCCCATCGTAATCATGCAGGGATGTTGGTATTGAAGGGGCAACCAGTTTGAGGGTCCCTCGAGGTCTTGAGCCCAAGTAGGGGCAGCACTTCTGTTAGGGAAGGATGCTTAAAAGGAGCCCCCGTGGCACTGGGGTGGCCAGTTATCTTACTGGTGGTCCCCAACCTCGTTACCCCCATCCTGCAGAGTGCAGCCAAGTCACAGCATGCAGAATTGGGAAGGAGATGGCTTTTTTAACGCACGCCCTTTGAGGCTGGGGCAGTACCCACCTGTATTTCCAGCTGCTGTACCACTTGCATCTGGACTCGACACTGGGCCGTGCTTCGGTCGTCAAGTGCATGTTCTGTATTGAGGTGTCTGGGGAGAAGAACACGGGGGTTGATGCCTGGACGTGCCCAAAACGTGGTCCCTTTGCTGGGGCCACACCTGGAATCAGCCCTGACCTGCAAACTGCCTGTACCGCAGCAACGCTCAGAGATGCCTGTGCCGGGGATGCTCTGGCACTGCTGCCCAAAGCGTGACAAGCAGAGGGGAAACTGAGGCACGAAGGCAGCCAAGCAAACTGAGCTGTTCCTCCTCCCCCAGAACAGGCTGGTGGGCGGCCATAGGCCACCAGCCCTGCCCAGGGCAGCCCCGCGGTGTTTAGGAGCAGCTGCTGGTTGATGGAAAGTCCTTGCGAAGGGCTGCTGGCAGGAGGCGCCCAGGAGGACCTGAGGAGCAGGTTTCCAGGACAAAGGCGGCATTATGAAAGTTTACTCACACCCTCTAAGGAAACCCCCAAAGGCAGGAGGTGACATTTCCAGGGTGCTCCTCATCCTACCGCTTTTCGTGCCTTGTGTTTATAAGGCACTTTATGTTTATAAAGCACAAGGACCTTTGGTCCTCGCCGCCCTCCCTCCTTCTCGGAGAGGGGAAGGGCTCCCAGCAGAGGCGAGCAGCGGGTGACGGGGACACCACTGGCTGCAGAGCCAGGGACGTCCCAGCATCGCCTTTTGGGGGTCCTCGTCCCCAGACCCAGCAAAACGGCGGCCTGGGGACGCACCCAGCCCTGAAGATGTTGCATGGCCATGCCATGTCCTTGCTGGGGTGGGTGCAAACCCCGGGGGGTCCTCATGGGAGGAGTGGGACAGGTCAGAGGGGGGATGCTGGGCAGCAGGGCAAACTGTACCAGGGCCACCCTGGGAACATCCCAAAAGGTGGCATCCGATGCTGGGACACACAGAGGTGTCCTAGGGCCGTGGGCGAATGCTCTCCAGGACCAAAAGTGAGATATTTCTGCTGGGACATCCCAGGAGAAGGTGCCTGAGGAGCATCTACCCTTGGTCTGGATGTGGAAGACGGCAGGAGTCTCACCCGGCTGTTTGAGAGAGACTTCCAGCCCCAACTTGCAAAAACAAGTTAGGTAACTGGGACCAGCTGCCAAACCGTATGTGAGCAAACTCTGCCAGTGTCCCAGCCCGGCTCTGCAGGGCTGCAGCTGGACCGAGGGCTGGAACTGGCCGTTTCTCCCAGCAAAAAGCTATGGAGAGTCTAGGCTGTGCTGAGCGGGAACGGAGACATCTCCCACCGACCCTTCACAGGCTTTTATAAACCACTGCTCAAAGCACGTGCGGCCCCTTGGCATCCCAGCGCTGAGGCATCTGAGCTGCTCCGTGGAGGCGATGCTCAGAGGGGCTCGAAGCTGGTGCCTGGACTCAAAGCAAGGTCCACGCTGCAGCTGGGCTCAGCCTTTGGGAGCGGGAAGTTTTTCATCTGTCCCACACCCCGACACGCGCTCATATTGGCAGAGAGGGGACAGAAAGACTTCACTAGGGCTGCCGCGGAGGCTGCCCCTCGGGAAGGTTGGTTCTGCAAGAACTAGGTGTGCTTAGAGGAGCAGGCAGGTCGGATACAGGGATCCTCCAGCCCCAGCTGGAACCATGACCCAGCCCCAGCCATCCCCTGCCAACCCCAATTCCAGCTTCCAAACCGGAGCTTGCTCATCATGTAAACACGCCTGGAGAGGCGGGAGGAGATGCCTTATCTAGGTTCACCCTGTGAGTCAGAGGAAGGAGAACGCAGGAGCCTGACTCATTCAATCGCCACCAGGCAACGCTCCCCTGGCCTCCCGAGGCTGCCTTCGCACCTCCTCATCCTCCTCTGCAAGGCCTCTGCTCAGCTCCTTCCCTGGGAACGAGAAGGCCGGTGCGGTCCGAGGGATGCTCCCACCGGAGCTGGCCCCGAGCGCGTGGCAGCGGATGGGATCTGTTTGTAAAAAACCCCAAATCTCGCTGATGGAGAGCGAAACGCGCCGGTGCGTCTCGGCCGCTGCACTGAGCAGACAGCCGGAGAGGCGGGGGGGGGGAAGGAGCAAGCAAGCCCGTCAGTTCCTTCTGATGTCTTTGCTAAAAATCCCGGCTACAAAGAGATCTAATTGCAAATGAACTAATTAAGTAAACCTCTGACGAAGCGTGAAAACAATTTGTTTGACCCTGACGCTAGCAGAGGGCTCTTCGACAGCGGAGTTAATCAGTCAGCGCCGGAGCCCACAAGCGGTGTCAGCGGGCTGCCGCGCCGCCATCTGCTTCCTCCCCTCCTCTCGGCCCCCAGGAGGGGACCCGCAAACTCCCCTCGCCTCCTGCCCGCTGCAGTGGGTCTCTTCTCCTCTTGCAGCAATCTCTGATGCTTTCTCCTTTTGCATGGTCCCCTCCCCCAGCTTTGGGCAGACAGACTTTGGGGTGTCCGGACCCATTTCCAGGGTCACCCCCTCCGCCAGCCCCCCATTCTGTCCTGGCTCTCCCCTCCTCCGGCAAAACCCCCCCCAAAAAAAGGGGCGCACTTACTTGACAAATTGTCCCAAGTCCTCACAGAGGGTTTCGCAGCCAGGCCACTTGCACTCTCCGTGGCCGTAGAGCGGGTGGGAGCTGGGGGTCTCTTCGTGGGAAGAGCTGCAGGAGACGGGAAGGGACGGTCAGATGGGGCAGCCGTGATGCTACAGCGTTGCCGTGCATGGGGCCAGCCCCATCCCCAGCTTGGGGGACCCACAGGAGACCCCTCAGCAATGGCTCCCTGTCCTCCATGGGCACAGCAAAACAGCAACAGGACTTGTTTATGGGGTGGGCAGAACCCCTCCAGCCCTCCCAACCCTATTGCCAGCCTCACGGGTGACAAATCCCGGCCCCTTCCACCTCTCCCGAGCTAAAAACACCAACTGCCAGGGCCCGACCCGGCTCTACCTGTCCCTTCTCGGCGTGTGCATGGTGCTCTGTCCATTGGGCAGAGGGTGATGGGAAATGGGAGGCGAGACCTTGGCGGCCGAAAACGAGGTAGAGTTGGAGGTGTTGGTGGTGAGGTCGAGACCTTCTTGCTTAATGCTGTCCTCAACGGGCTGGGCGGCTGTGACCTCCTTCCAGAGCTGCTGGAGGTCCGAGGGGCACACAGCTACGGGGCGGGGAGAAAAGCGCCCGCCGTCAGCGGGGAGGAGGAGCAGCACCCAGCGGCACCCACGCAGCAGGGTGGCTCGGGACCCCATGGCTCCCTCCCTGCCTGGCCGGCGCAGCTCGGCTCCCCGAAGCTCAGGCAGCCCAGCACCGGCGAATCCTCACCCGAAGCTGGGCACAGCCCTTTGTGTCGGCAGATGGGGAGGAGAGGCTGCACGGCCCCATCGGGAACCCCCAAAACAAGCCACCTGCGGCAGCCGGGGAGCCCCAGAGTGGGAGGAGACCCTCAGCTGCCCCCCACCCTGGCATCCCCATGCAAGAGGAAGCTGGGGGCCCAATCCTGCGCACAACCCAGCTCAAACTCTCCCAGCCTACTCCAGACATCAATGTCCAGCCAACTGGACAACTCCAGCCCCAAACTTTAGATGGGGCCGCATTAGGAAAATCAACGCTCCAGCCCCCTCCCCTCAACCGGAGCAGGGAAAAGCTGCAGAGGTGGGGGATCCCTCCGATGCACCCCCCCGCCTCGGGCAGGGGTCCTTACCTTGGGGCAGGGTCTGGAGGGGCACGGTGCCCTGTCCCGGCGGGAGGCTGACCAGCCCCTGGCGCTGCAGGTTTAACAGGTGCTGCTGCTGGAGCTGCTGCATCTGCAGGAGCTGCTGCTGGAAGGCCAGCTGCTTGTTCCCTAACGGCTGCCGGGAGACAAAAGGGAGAAATCAAAGCGCGTTATTTCCAGCCTTGCAGCAGAAGCCTCGCAGGGGAGGCAGAGACCCGCCGGCGGCGGCGAGGGATGCCCACGGCGGTGGCACCGCGGCCGTGTGTGTCTCCGTCCTGCTGCCCGGCCGCTGTGCCGGCTCGGAGGCTTTGATCTATGGGAAGAGGAGGAGAAGAAAAGGAAAGGGGAAGGGAAAAAAATAAAGCGCTGGAAAGAGAGGGAGCGAGCGGAGCTGGGGGCTCGCTCAGAGCAGAGACCCGGCTCCACCTGCGCGATGGGTGAACCCGAACCGTGGGGTCCCACGCGGGGAGGCTCAGCCGCAGGGCGAGCTCCCACGGGCACCGAGCATCACCCAGCACCCAAATGGCATCCTGAGACTGCCCAGATGCCTCCTTTAAGTGAGGAAACAGTCCCTATTTACCAAAAATAACCATTACGAACGCCTTCTTGGTGAGGGGCAGAAAACAACCACCCGTAGGGGAGCAGGCGCCCAGCGCTCCCGGCCCCCAGGCACCAGCACCGGTGCCCCCACCCTGGCCACGAGCACCCCCCAGGTAGGTGACTCTCCCACCCGTCCCCAGGAGCTGGCCACGCTCTGACCAGCGTAGCCGACCCTAAACTAGTTAGGCAGGATGCGTCCCTGGGGAGGCACCAAGAAATCCATGAGAATTAACTGAAGGGGAGAGAATTCAATTAGGGACGGGGACGGGCAGCTGCTAATCCGAGCCGGCCACGAGATGGGAGCTGCCCCGGGCCTGCCCGGCCTCATTAGCGGGGCAGGCGTCTCCGTAACCCCTTGAACCCCCCCTGTTTGCCCAGACGTTGTTTGCGGGTTGCGAGGAGCCGGGCTGGCAGGCAGTGCGAGCAGGCTGTGCCGACCAGCCCCAGCAGCCGCCCGGCACCGCCACGGCAGCTCCGTTATCCAGGAAAAGTGCCGGGGCCCCCCCTCGGCACAGCAAGCCCCTGCCTCAGCGGAGCACCCCGGCCAAGCCCGTGCTCCCCCCCGATCCCACTGCGCTCCCGAGTGGGGGCCATTGCTTGGGCCAAAAAGGAGTATTTTCATGCCCACGTTCTTACTGATGCGCACAAGAGCTTTGCAATAGGAAATGTCCTTTTTTTTAACCTTCTGGATGAGTCTGGGCATGGCGGGGGTTCAGGGCATGCCAGGGACCTGGTGCACCCCCACCTCGCTCTCTCGATGATCCCTGAGGCTGCATCTCGCTCTCTGCTCAACAGGCACCAGCAAACAGACTCTCCAAGGCAAACCCAGTTCACGGCTTCGTTTGGGTTCAGTACATGCTGCTGCACCCGAGGCAGCCCCCCCGGGACCCTGGGAGACAGGTTGTCCCCTGCAGACGCTGCTGATGCTCGGCTGTGGCTGTGAAACAGGGCAAGGACGGGTCCAGGCACAGCCCCGCAAAATCCCCATGGTCTGCAACGCAACACTGGACTGCGAGTCCTGTCTAGAGTTTAAATCTGGTTTCTCAGCCTCCGAGGGATGTGCGAACTCCTCCCTCTCCTGTCCACCTCTTGGCCACAGCAGAATTGTCCCCCCAGAGTCAGGTCTGGATCCTCTCCGGCTTTGCCTTGCTCCTGCACTTCTGACACTTGAAGATAAAGGCGTAAATCAACCCAATTTCTGCTCAGCCAAGAGAAACCCCCGCGCTCGCCCTCGCTTCTGAGCCAGGCACTGAGCCAGGGGGGCTTCAGGCCACAGGACCATAGCAGTCAGTGGCCCTGTAGGACCGTGATGGGGAGAAAAGGCAGGACCAGGCTGCACGCCCGGGGGCCTTAACAGAGGCAGCGCTGTCCCCCACGGTGTCCCTGTCCCCTTCGACGGGGATCACGTGGGATGGACGCACATGTCCTCGCCTTGGTTAGAAACTGGAACCGGGATGGGGTTGGATGGGATGGGCTGGGCTTCTCCTCCTCTTCCCGGCTCCACCACAGCCCTCCCCGGGGGCTGCAGGGCAAGCCCGGGCTCCGCACAAACACAACCTCATTCCCTGCACTTCCAGGCTACAGAGCAGGAGGAAGTTGGGAGCCGATGAAGTCATGAGGATCCCCGGGGCACATTGCCTGCGCCTCGTAGCCCGGCTGGGCTCTCCCGACCCAGCCTCCCCGGAGCTACAGCCGGCAGAGCCAGACCCCCCCGAGCCCCCAGGACCCTGACCCATGCGTGGTTCTGGCAGGGACGATGCCGTCAACGTTGAACCTGCACCTTCACGTGCTTCAAATCCACGTGCGCATCCTTCCAGCTCCAACAGACCACGAACACAGGGACCAGCCCTGGGAATACGAGTCCTGGTTCCTGGCGGACACACAACCGCCCCGGGCGAGTCAAACCAAGGACCGCTTCTCTCCGGGGAAGCCAATTTGCCAGTCCCTAGAGAGCAACCGCTGCACGGCAGCACCAACAAACTGCACGGGCTCAAAACCACCGAGAGCAATGGGTGAAGAGGAGCACCCACATGTGGACCTACCCGATGGCACCCGGGAGCTCAGAGTCCAGAGTCTGCTCTGGAGAAGGCAGCGCAGCGAAAGCCAGAATTTCAGCCCCAGCCTTATTGAAAATCGCTCTCCCCGGCCATCACCCCACCAGCTTCACTCACCTCCTCTCTCCTCAGCAACCCCCAGCCCAGCAAACACCAGCTGAGTCCCTCCCAGAGGGGACCCTGCCAGAGGAGCTGGCTCTGTTTTAGGGCCAGATCCTGCGTTTGGTCCCTGTGACCCCCCCCAGTCCCGTCTCCCGTCCCAGCGCGGGGGTTCGGGGTCCGGAGCTCTGCCTGCGCTGGTCGTACATTAGACGCAGATGACTGGGTGCAGCTACCGGGGTAAGAGCTGCCGTCACTTTGATTTATGAGCACATCAGGAGGAGTTTCGGCGTGACACGCGGGACTGACAGGAGCAGTTCATTAAGCTGACACTGAGGTTAGGCGGCAGGCAGCCCCCACTGCCGCCCCCCTCCCCTGCCCCGCTGGACTCGGGAGAGGGACAACCCCCACCGGCAGCTTTGGGGGCACACGGAGACCCTCTGGCTTTATCCCCGGGGGATATTGGGACGCTGCTTGCAGCAGCTGAGCTTGGAGAGGCAAAGCGGCCGGGGGAAAGAGTGGGATGGCAAACACCGGCTTTGCTGCCGCTTGGCACGAGGGCGAGGGGCTGCCGGAGCCGTCCCAGCCCTGCACCGCAGCCCCTTACTCCCCCCGTCCCCAGGATGCTGCTGGGGCCTGGGGGTTTGCCCCTACACCCAGGATGGGCTGGGATGTGGCATGTACAGCAGCTCAGCCCCATCCCAGTGGGATGCATGGATCAGCTGCCTCGCTCGGCCCCTTCCTCACATCCCCCTGCCACAGCGCAGCTCCTCGCAGACACCGAGCATCCCCCCAACCCCGCATCCTCTGGGACAGGATGCTGCCGACAGGCGCTTCCGACACATTTCCATTCTCCGCGCTCCCTCTTTTCCTGCTCTCCCCATCCCCGCGCCCGCCAGGGGACCTCCAGCCGCGCCGCTCCTCCTGGGGAGATCTGAGCTGCTCCTCCATGAGACGCTGCTGCCTGCTCCCGGCACAGCGCTGGCGGCACAAAGCCGTTCCCACCTGCTGATCCCTCTCCGCGCTCGCAGACGAGCCGCTGCCTTACAATTACACCCAGGCAAGTCCTTGAAATCAAGCAGAGGGAAAGCAGAAGGCGCTCGGTTTACAAACCTTGCAGCGGGGACGTAATTAAATACCGTCGTGGATTTCCATGAAGGAGGCGATGCTGGCCAAGAGCGGCTCTGCGGCGGCATCCCAGACACGCCAGCTATTCCCTGTGCCGTCGGGGGGGAAGCAACGGCATCGCCGTTCCCAGCAGGCAAGCACTGCTGCCGAAAACGCGGGCTTGATTAATAGCAGCTGCCCAAATTCATGGGGTGAAGCCGACCCCACAAAGCCTGGCCGGGGGTTTCGGGGAGGGGAAACACCATGGCACCCCTTCGCAGGGACTCCCTCGCTGTTTTTCCCAGCCATGGGTTGATGATGCTGCCAGGAGCTGGACATGCACCCCCTTTGGCAGCATCTAATGCCTCTTCCCCCCCGCTGACCACTCAGACTTTCTTAGCGGATAAATTTCTCATCTCCTCTGTACCATTTAATTAAAAGTTAACATGTGCTTTTTAAACCAGGAGCCCGCTAAGCAAGCCCTTTGTTAGAGCTTAATTATATCCCCGTTCGTTGCTGCAATATAACATCGCCACAGCCAAGAGGAAAGTCCTTGAGGAAGCTCAGATTTATGCCTCCCCTGTTCCTGGAGCACAAGCAGCTACTCCAGCTCCTGGAGATGGCTCTGATAAAGCCTGACCCCGCGTGCGCTGTGTAAATACGCCAACATCCCGCAATGAAAGCCCAGGTCAAAGTCTATTGAAGGCTCGAGTGGGTGCTGGTCCGACCCCGAGCCGCTCGAGCCGCCTTATTCCCCCAATGCTGGTGAGTTCTTTGCCGTCGAGCCCCCGCCGCAGTCACCCCAATGCACAGCCTAAGCTTAAACGCTTTCTTCCTCAAAAGAAAGCTGAATTTTGAAGCGCTGAGAGTGGATGAGTGGAAATCAGGGTGCTGGGTTTCAGGAGGGGTGATGGCAATGACCAGCCCCAGCACCCCGTTCCCCTGCTCGCTACCGATGCTCGGCCAGGGCCAGGGACCGCGTGGCTCAGCTCCACCTCCCTCCGCGCTGGGAGCCCAAGGAAGGATGCCCAACACAGAGGGCAGGCGTACAGCAGCATCCACAACGCAAAATACTCCCCAAGGGGTAGCACACACACCAGTCTGGGAAAAGAGAGGGGCAAAAATATATAAAGAAAAGGAAGGGAGCGGTGCTGTCTGCCCGCTGCCGGTTGGGGTCGACCCCCAGCATCCCTGCGACCGGCACATCCCCAAAACTGAGCATTGCCGATACAGCTGCAACACCTCGGAGTGCGTTACTACGTGAAAGGACAGTAAAAACTGTTGGCTAAAGGGAGTTATACAAGACTGATGCAATCACACGCACGTTAACACTTCTCCACCAGGCAACCACCTCCCCAGCAAAAGATCCACCGCTGCCAACCTGGTGACGGGGGGAGCTGACAGCATCCCCTGCCTGAGCGTCTCCCGCTGGAAAAGCCCCTTTGCCGGCATCGCTGGGATTTCACACAGCGCTTGGGTTTTGCAGAACCGCCCTTCCTGGCAGGAAAAGCCCTGGTTTGGGTTCCCACCTTGATCCCACCCTTGCCAGGGTGCTGCCCTGCCAGCTCAATCACCACTGGGCTGCCCGGCCTGACCCACGCCGAGAGCTCAGCCCATGGGGCAAGGGCTGGGCCCTCTGCCCCCCACCACCACAAGGGGGATTTGGGGACCCCTTGGCTCTATCCCAGGGGGGCAGTGACCTGCCCCTCCTGCCGGGGAGGGTCCGGTGGCTCTGCTGGAGCCGCCAACCCACACCCGCTGACTGCACCGCTCCCCACACCCGCCCCATAGTTTCTTGATGCGCTGACAAGGACGTGGCGCTGAGAACGACGCAGCTCGGTGCATGTGCCAGATCGCAGACAGGGAGGGGGAGGAACTCCCAGCACCCGGACCAGCCGCCCCAGCACCCCCCAGGAGAAGGATGCCCCCGTGTCCCATCCCCGCTGGCTCCCAGCCGGCTGCCCTGGGTGCTGGGATTCACACACACCTTGTTTTGTGCGGGTCCCCCTTTCATTTGGAGCCAGATCTGATGGCCTAGAACCCATCTGTGTGAGCTCACCTCTTTGGGTTGCTGCTTTCCGGCTTGCTGCTGTGTCAATAGCTGCAGGTGAAGCTGCTCCTGTTGCTTCTTGTAGTATTCCTGCAACTGGGAGGGAAGGAGGCAGGGACGGGAGGGGAGAGAGCAGCTCGGATTAGCAGCAGAAACACCCTGTTCACATCTCCCTGCCCGGCACTACCCCGTGCCCAGCACCGGGCTTTGCCACAGCCGTGCCAGCTCCTGGCACCACGCTGGCAGGGCAAGCTCTCGGCAAAAAAAAAAAGCCTCCGCCGAAGGAGTCACGGCTGCAGAAGAAACCTTGGGCACCGGCTCCTAAGGGCTCTGGATCCCCACAGCAAGTAAAATCCCCCAACACCATCAGTACCCAACCTGCCGTTTGTTTTAATGCTGCCCGGTCGCCCTGGCTTTCTGCCACCAGCCCTTGTGGGGTCCCAGGAAGGAGAGTCACAACCCCCCCCCCCCAGCCCTGGCTCAGTAATTCCTGTGCATCCCGGGGATTTTACAGCTGTCCTGGGGGAGAATTGTTCGATGGGAGGACGTGATACACCAGGAGGTGGGCGACCACCTTGAGAGAAGGGGTCCAGGCGCTCTGGCATCTAACCCAGGGTTTCAGCAGTGGAGAAACCCCATTTTCGGCATGGTGAGACCCCAAAAAAAACCCTGGCAAGTGTTGCAAGAGCTGGGGGGCTGCTGGCTGGGAAGGGGCCAGGAGTAGCCATGGCTCCTGGTCTAGCCAGTGCAAACCCACGAGTGCTGGGGTCTCAGACCTGCATCCCCCTTCATGGAGACCTCAGGAAAGCACAGGCAACCCCGCTCGAAACGGAGGGGTTTTCCGGGCCAGTAAAATGGAGAAAAACACCCTGGCCCCACGATGAGCCACCGAAGAGGGTCCCAGTCTGCTGGAGTAAGCGCCGGGACCTGCCGGCGTTGACACCAGTTCTCACCCCGGCCCCTAAATAAACTGTTGGTGATGGATTTGCTGGGTGCCGGGGAGAGAGGGGGGGGGCTGGAGGCACGGGGAGGTCAGCGAGCCCCGTACCCCGCACAGGGGCGACGGCGTCGGCTCAGGAATGCCCCTTTGGATGCCGGGAAGCCTTTATCAGCTCGGGGCTGACAGGGCTGACAGCAGCAACTTTGCTTTTTCTGTCGGCGAACAGGTTTGGAAAGGCTGGGTGTTTACCCGAAAGCCAATCAAAGCCAGGTCTCTGCAACATGGTCGAGCGAGGCTGCGGGAACATTGGGTCAGGGGTGAGAGGTGTGATGTTTGGTTTTCTTCTGGTGGAGAATGCGAGCTATTCCGGCCTGGGTTGTTTAATTTGCAGTCAAACGTGTTTCTTTA
>VYZM01012551.1:37328-48330 GCA_013398915.1 Dromas ardeola
TTTTTACAGGAAGCGAATTGCAACTCCCAGCCACGAGGCAGAGCGGGGAAAGCCACGGCCCGACGGCCTGTCTTGGCTCCCAGCGCCGTGGCGCTGCCGTCAGAGGGACGGCCGCCCTCCTGACCCTCGGGACCGCTGGTTTGGCACAGCGCGGGGGCCGGGACATCCCCCATCAGCCCGGGGCGTGTGAGCAAGCCTGTGGTTTGCTCAGCCTCAAAGCATCCCTGCACCGACCTTCACCTCCCAGCCCTGCTGCCACCCACACCGGGAGGTTGCCGCAGGAGCCGCCGTGTCCCCAGGGAGATGGGGGGAGCACATTGCCACCACCATAGGAAGGAGCATCTCCAGGTCCACAGCTAAAACCACACATCCAAGCTCCTGTGCCAGGGCAGGCGCAGCCCAGACCTTGTACCCCCCTGTCCCCGCTAACCCAGGAGGGGACTCTGAGGCCACTGGGATGAGCAAACCCCAACACCAGCTCCCTGGGGCGTTCGACGCTTCCCGCAGGAGCCCAAGGCGCTGCACAACCATGTCTCTGATCTAATCCCAGGTCTTAACTTCCAATTAGAAACAACAGCAAACATGTTTGTGCTGTTTTTCTTTTTTCTTTAGACACCCTTTTCAATTCCAAAACCAACAGAAACAAACCGAGGAGGCTGGCGAGGGAGGTGGGGAGCTGGGAATAGACGTGGGGAAGCAATCATCACCAAGAGCGGCTTCAGATCTGCTTTTTTTTAGGGCAGGGGATGAATAAACCCCTCCCTGAGCACCCTCTTCTCACTGCCACAGCTGGAGGAGCACAAACCTTTCACTCCGAGTCCAGCCGAAGGCACATCCACGCATCCCCTCCTGGGCTCAGCATCCCCGGGCGAGCTGCGGCATCCAGCTGGCTCAGACCATCCCCAAGAGCTTCAAACACCCGGGGCCAGGCAGCCATGCCATCAGTGTCACCCCAGCCACGGTTATATATATCCTGATGGGTGACACAGGGCCACCCAAACACTGCTCCAGCCCGTCTCCGCTCACACCACGCTGTGTCTGGACCTTACCAAGGCGGGACAGAGATGACAAACCAAAATCCACCCAGGCTCAGAGGAGAAACCGAACCCAGATTTGCATGGCAGCTCCAGCTCCACGTGCCAGGCTGGCTTTTGAGGCTGTGGGGTTATTTTATGAATATTTCGAACAGCTTTAGCACCAAAGGACTAATTGCCCTGGGTGGTGGTGGCAGGAGGAGGGCAGCCACATGGGGCGAGCGGGCGCCAGTGTATCTGCAGGGAGGACAACCGGCCTCTGATGTTCAGCCACACGCAAAGAAAACGAGGAATCAATCCCCTGCGTGTTCGACCCAACGTGCATCCTCGTTAGCGCGGCGTGCCCCGCCGGGGAGGCACTAATCGCGCATAATTGGGCTGCGAGTCGCTGGACGTTGAAAGGGAGCTTGGCTGGGGGATGCTCGTGGCAGAGGCTGGAGCGTTCGCTGCCCGGCAGCCCCTTCCTTGGCACGGCTCGGGGTGAGCCGCTGCCCCCCAGCATCCTCCGGCCAGGATCCATGGGCACGGGGTGCTGGCACGGCTCATCACGCCGAATCCGCAGGGACTGATGTGGCTCCTTTGCTCCCCCGTTAATCCAAAACGCCCTTGCGGCAGCAGGGCGCATGGAGCGGGATGGTGGCGGCGCTGTCAGAGCTGGGGGCTCCGGGAAGGACGAGGGGGAGCGACAGGGGGAGCGGGGATGGACGGCGGTGCCGCGAGTTCAAATGGAAAAATCTAGTGCCGCGCAAGCCGAGACGGACGGGCTGCTGTATTTTTTTTCCTGGAGAGGGACCGCAGAAGGGCTGGTATTGATCTGTCTTCATTACCCATTTCACTCAAGTTTCAAATCAACAAAATACACTTTTCCGCTCCGCTGCCCTCCCCGCCGCAGCAGACAAAAGAAAAGCAATTTCCCGCAGTTCGCTCCAAACTCCTCTCCCCTTCCCTCGCCGCCCTCCAGCCCCTCTCCCGTTTCTGAGGCTTTTTAACCTCAGCAAGTTGCTCCTGCCGGAGGCTGGGAGACCCCCTGTCTCCGGGAGCTGAGCTGGGGAAGGGACCCCAAAAAAGGGCACCCCATGATTCAGTGGTGCCTCCGAGCCAGGAATGGCCCAGCACGGAAAATATGGGACACGGACAGACTCCCCACCGCCTTTCCAAACACGCTCCAGCACCTCGTGCCATGGGCTTTACCGCATCCCCATGCTGGCAAGATCCCAGCGGGATGCGCTGCTCCCGTCCAGCCTCGGGCAGGAAAGGAGTGCCCTGCAGCAAAAGTCCTCAAACGCAACACTTTGTCAGCATCCACCAAGTTCCTAACAGTTTTGAAGTTGCAAAGAAATAAAACCATTCAAAAATGTTTCAGGTGGGCTTCTTTGGTTTTTTTTTTTTTTTTTTTTTTACTCTCCACACACCCCTCCAGGCATCTGGGGGGAGAGAGCGTTCATACTCCAAAACCCCCCCGAGATCCCATCAATCCCAGCAGCTCCTTGTTTGTTTTTAAGAGCACGCCGTTGCCACCTGTCATTAACATCCCCGCGGGCTTGGCGCCCCAGAAATGTCCCGTCCCTATCAGCAGGGTGGCAGGGCGCTGCGAACGCATGGCGTCGGCAAGCGCAGGAACCTGCAGCCATCCTGGGATTTGGGCGCTGGGACGCTCCGGGGGGGACACCCTCCGATTTGGGACACACACACACACACACACACACCCCGCCTCAAATGACCTGGAAATCCAGCCCCATGCCTCCAGGCAGAGCCGGCGGGGGTCCGGGCTGGCACACTGAGGGCACCCCAAGTCCCAAATACTGTAATGAACACCCCGGTCCTGCCGCGCTCCCCCCTCCTTCCCCAGCCAGGGGCTGTTGCACTGGGACCCAGCCTTCCTCCTCCTCCTCCTCCTCTTCCTCCTCCAGCCGTCCTGGCCAGTCTCATCCACACCACTCTGCCGTTAGATAAACTTCCTTTCAAAGGAGTCTGCTTAATCCTCTATCTCCCCTCGGTCAGATCCCGCTCCAGCTGCCGGCCGGGCCAGGGGGAGGAAGAGGCCGGTCGCTGCTGAGTTATGAGCTATTTCTGACTCACGTCTACAACTTTCACAAGTCTTTTCGCAACACAGAAAGGGAGGAGGGGAGGGGAAGGCAGATCCAGTTCACTCCGGCAAAGCCGCTGGCCAGATGGGCAGGGAGGGGAGGCGGGAGAGCGGCAGGGAAAGGGGGGGACGGGATGTCAAGCGAGCGGCGAGTGCGCGAAGCGCGCGTGTATTGCAGGCGGGGGAAGCGGCGGAGAGAGCGGTAAGGGATAGGCAGAAGAAGTGCAGGCAGGAGAAGTGCAGGCAGGAGCACAGGCAGGGACACGCACCCGTGGAGGGGAGTGAGGCGCCGGTTACCGGAATCTGACTTCACCCTCGCTGCCTTTGTCCTTCGCAGGCATTTTCCATGCAGTGACTGCATTTCCTTCCTGCGAGCACCACTGGAAAAAGCCGCCTGTTTGTGCCGCGGGAGCCCTGACTAATTCCCGCTGCTCGTACCTGGCTGCTGCTTCCCAACCCGCGGGGGCAGCCGGGGGGCTCCGGGCTCCCACCGGCCCCCCTAACCCCCCCCAGGTACTGGCAGCACCGGGACGGCACCGGGAGAGGAGCTGGCGATGGTCCGTCCCAGTCCTGGCTCTCGCCGCCCTCCCGCTGCCGTGCTGGCTCAGCCTGGCATAGGCAGGACCTCCAGCTCTGAGAGCGCTTGTGCTAATTACTTTCCTTTGTTAATTAAACCCACGTGGCTCTAATAAGGTAACCTGCTGTTCTCCGATAAATTTAATTAGCCTGAAGGGAGAGCCCCTCCGCACAGCTATTTAAATTGTCACTTCCCATCGCTTGGGCTTTGCTTCTTTCTGCATCCCTCCCCCCGGGTTCGCACCCCTCGTCTGCGCCTTTCCTTTGGCGGAGGAGGGACGCAAAGGGGAGCCCCCCCCTCCCCCAGGGGAGCAAGATGTCACCCAAGGGTGCTGCATCCACCCAAAGCCCCGTTTTCCTGCCAGTGCCACCAAACCCCACCCCAGATGGGCCTTTGTCTTGTCCCAGCGGCTGTCCCACGATGGAGGACCTGCCCTGGCTGTGGCACCAAGGGACTGTCCCTTATCCAACCCTAAGGGACAGTCCCTTATCCAGCCCCGCACCCTACTCACAGCACCCGGAATGAATCCTGGGGTGCCCAGACTCTGGGAAACTCTGCACCCCCCTACCCAAAACGCTGTCCCAAGGTATGGTGGCACACGGTGACCTTCTCTCCCCGGCCCTCACCCCACCTGGAGCCAGCCCTTCCGTCGCATCGCCCTTTCCCACCATGTCACCACAGATGAGGACCACAAAAAAAACCCCTCCAAACCCCCCAACAATAACTTTCTGGAGGTTTATAGGGGATTTCATAGAATTATGGAATGGTTTGGGTTGGAAGGGACCTCAAAGCCCACCCAGTGCCACCCCCTGCCCTGGGCAGGGACACCTCCCACCAGCCCAGGTTGCTCCAAGCCCCGTCCAACCTGGCCTTGAACCCCTCCAGGGATGGGGCAGCCACCGCTGCTCTGGGCAATCTAACTCTTTAGGTTGCCCAGCCACCCTAATCACTCTTTAGGTTAGATTTATCTCTTTATGGGCTCCTGATGTGTTTTGGCCACCCCAAAGACGGAGCCGACGTGTGTTTCCATGTCCACTTTCCCACAGCATCAGTTTGCAGCCGAGCCCGTCCCGAACAAGGGGGTGATGGGGACACACAGACACACACACACACGCGCCCTCACGGCTCACCTGCACCGCCGGCTGCTTGCCCTCGTTGCTGCTGGGGGAGCTCAGCCCCGTGGCCTGCTGCAGCAGGAACTGGCGTGCCACCTGGAGAGCCTGCAAAAGAGACACAGCGGGTGGGCAGGAGGAAGGGTGCCCTCCTCTTCCTCCTCCGGACACGCTCCCCGGAGCAACACCCCGACTGGCTCTCCAAGGGTTTGATTCACAGGGTGCGAGCGATGCACAAGGAGGGCAGCACTCCCCACGCGCTCCCTCCTGCCACACCAGTATGACCAGTACATCCCATTACAGGCCACCGCTCTCCCTGCGTCCCATAGCCCGGGGCCAGGGGGACCTGAGGGCAACCCTGCCCTCTTCCAAAAACCCCCACCATGTCTTCAGCAAGTCCCCAGGTCCGACATCTTCATCCTCCGGCAGGTTTCCAGGCGGGTCACCCCCAACCCCGGCACACAGTGGGGCCAGGCACAACCGGTGCCCAAGAGGCAACTGGGGGGGACGTGTCTGGTGGAGGGTCCAGCTCCCGGCTGATTTATCCCACCCTTGCATGGAGCCACCACTATGTTTCAGCCACAGATGACACCCCTTGTGTCTAAAGCTACCGTGTACATTTAATTTTACATCTGATCGCTGCGCCGGAGCACCAAAAAAGTCCCACTCAACGCCCAGATTTGGGTCAGGCAGGATTAAACCCTGAATAATTAATCCATGAACGCGTCCACACCGAGTTTATGGTGATGCAGGAAGAGTTTAGCAACTTGTACGAGTGACCAAGATGAAACCTGCTTATTTTTATGGGTCTTTGCCTAGAAAGAGTTACGGGTTTCCTCAAGTTGTTTGCGGGGATGACGGTGTCTCGCTGAAGTCGTGCAACAGGCAAAAAAGGGAGAAACCAACATGAATCGATAAAAAACAGGTGTGGAAACACATGCAGGCACAAGCAACTGGGAGTGAGATGTTCACAGCGGCGTCGGCAGCCGAAGAAAGTCGGTGAAATGAAGGGAAATCCTGCAAAGAGAGAAGGATGGGAGAGGAGCAAGCGCGCGCTGGCGGGTCACAGGCGAGGGCGAGCCCTGGTGCGCGTGAGCCGAGAAAAGAAGCTTCATTCAGGAGCCGGGAGAGGGAAAATAAAGCCCTAACGAAAAAAAGAAAACAACCCTGCAGTACCCAGCTGCTGCTCCCAGCCCCGCTTCCTCGCACGCTCCTTAGTTTTGCTTTTAAGGGAATTTTTCTTTATTTTTTGGGGGGGATATTTCTGAACAACCAAGCCATTGTAGCCCTGCCTGCGGGACAGGTTCGCATTCGGGGTCAGCGCCTGGCTCGGCCGTTCCCCCTGGCTGTCATCACCCCGGCCGTAAATCACCCTCCCGGCTTCCAGGCGGCGGCCGCGCGCCCCGAGAAAGGGCCGCTTGTTAATTCTCCGCATTTTCAGCTATAAAGAAGAAAGCCCCCAGCCCCCGTGCCGCCTTCCCCATCCCTCCCCGCCAAACCCGCTCGCAAACCGGAGCGGCATCACCCGCGGCGTGGATGCACCTTAATACACCCGCTCTGGTCCATGCACTAATTATTTAAGCTCTGCGAACCAAGGCGCACCCACAGCAGCCTTAAACGGTTGCTCAACGGAGCACCCATGAAGACTCATTACCTGCGTTTTAATCAAAAGGTCCCGTTTCATGCTCCTCTCCGCAGGGGGCTGCTCGGGAAGAGGGTACGCAACGGATCTAAAGCAAAGGATGTCCGAGCTGCGCCGTGTTTTTATTTTTGTGCATAAATCCATCCAACCCGCTCCTTGCGCGTGGACAGGCATTAAAAGTGCACTTGCAAAATGAGAGCTTTTTAAAGAGCCGAGGGTTTAGCAGACACAGCCTTACTTACTTTATTACAAGAAAAATCATCATTTCATAGCAAGGGCCCCAAAACCAAGAGCTGCGCCCCAGATGCACCCTCTGCCCTGCCGTGTCTGTCACCGCCTGCGTGAACCAAACGGCCCCCGAGAAAGTCAAAAGCCCAGGAGTTTCAGAAGCAGACGGGATTCCGACGTTACGCTCCCGTGATGAATCTCTGGGGCTGCCCCATGGCCTCCGCCTCCTCCCCAGCATCCCCCGATGGCTGCTGGGGATGCTCAAAAACCACATCCCCGCTAACTTGCAAACTGGCTTTAGCCAAACGACTGAAAAATAATAAAATCCTCAAGGACAAACGCGGCAACGTGCTGCCGGGAATCGCTGATGGCACGAGCCCGTGGTCCACCATCCCGGAGCCGTCGCAGCCCCAGCGCAAGGCGCGTTTCTCCACGGGCATGTTATTTCCCTGTTATTAACAGTAATAGATGTGCATTGGTAATGCGAACACAAAAACCATGTGACAGTTATGACAGCTCAAGGTCTGATATTTTAATTACTTTTTGAAATGAAAACAGTAATTCCCAGTTAAAAGCCAAGGGTGGAGGAATTCAATCGAGGGCTGCTCAGCACCGGCGTGCAGCAGAGCCGGCAGGTCCAGGGCACCCGCCCGAGGATGGGTGCTGGACCACCGGCTGCATCCCGCGTGTGAAACGGCTGCCCGAGCTCTACCTGTTTTCCATGTGTCTGTCTGACAGGTATTTGCATGGATTTGGTCTCTCCATCTCCACATGCAGTTCCTCTGGTGTTCGCAAGGACCATCTCACGGAGGTGACCTGGCGCGGCAGGTCCCTGCCCCAGCCCAACAAAAACCACCGCAGCAGGTACGGAAAACACAGCAAAAAGGGAAAAACCAGAAGAGACACAATGCCAGCACCCAGGCGAAGGGCTAAGCGGGACTTCTCCCAGAATCTCTCTTTCTAAACCCAAATACTGGCTGGCCCGTGGGTGCCACCGCGTCCCCAGCGCCCGGCTGGCTCAGCCCCTCCGCCAGCCGCCCACCCCATGCCGCCTCTCAGGGGGGAATTTAATTCACTCCCCGCTGGCTCTCTCACTTTGTTGTGCTCTGAAGCACGAAATTACAAGATTTACAGGGGGGAAAAAAAAAATAATAATAAAAAAAAAAATTACATGGCCTTACAATTGCACACAGGGGCCTCCCTACCAGCGCCCCAGAGCTGCCCCCTCCCTCCCCACCACCCAGCAGCCATTTCCACTTAAGCCTAAATTCAGCTCAGCCTGCAAACGAAGGATGCTCTGGCCGGCAGCAAACCTGTTGCACGGTGGCACAAGGCAGACGGAGCCCCAAGAACTGAATTTCCGGATGCAGAGCATCCCATTATCTGTATTTATTACCCCGCGGGGCAGGAGGAGCAGCCCGGGTGCTGGGGGGATAAAGCATTTCTGTAGGGATGCGCAAGGAAAACGTCGCCCACAATCTCTCCGTAGGGCTGAGGAGATGCGAAAAGAGAAGGAAGAAAGTCTCCTCGTAGGAGTGGATGGGTTTTCACATCCTGGATCTGTGAACCGGAGAAAAAGTGATATTTTTTTTTAAAAAAAAAAAAAATTGTATCCTGCTGCATGGTGTTATTCAAGAGTCATTAGCACGTTATCCGTAATTAGGAACGAATGGGTTGTGTCAGATTCATCGTGCTCCTGGATGGCTCCCTTTGATCAGCAAATTATCCCATTAAAAAGTTTGTAACGTCTCAGACACTTACGTCTCTGAGCTGATGCTGTTTGGCTTTGCCCTCCCCAAGAGCAGCAGCAGCAGGTTTCAGGGCTGAGGAAGAGGATGGTGACCCAAACTTTGCTGGAGGTGGCCCAAAACTACCCCAGGCTACACTGGGGCATATAAAACATCAGTTCAGAGCAAGACCCGAAGCCCCCTACCCTGGCAGAGCCATGCCCGGGGTAGGAAAGCTTTTAACCTGATGGGATTTTGACATTTAACTCTTATAGCTGCTTCCTTTTTTAAAAACTAAACTGCAAGATCTCAGACAAAGTTGCAGCAGTTTCTGGGTGCATTTTGTGCAATTTCTCCAATTACGTTCAGTGTAGGGTCCGCGACAGAAAGAAAACATAGTCTGCAGCTAGCCTGGCTTCTAAAGAAGTATCTTTAAAGGCGACCAAAAAGCTGAAAAGTACTTAGACAAGTTCTTAGCGCGTCGGAGGAAAAGCCTCCCCCAGGCTCAGCACCTCTGTCTGCCCCACGCGGGGTTTCTGCGAGGGTTTTCGCAGAGATGCTGCAGAAGCCCAGCACCAAGGGATGCTGGAAGGTGTGTGCTGGGACGGGGAGGGGGGGTCAATACACACACCATGCCTGGGATTGAGCCAATTCACTGGAGAAACCGAGGCTGGATCCTCCCCCCTGACTTCGGGCAAAAGCATCACATCCTCCAGCGGGGAAGCAGCCCGTTATCCCGCCTTCCACCCAACGTAAATGGGGATTATCATTAATTCACCCCCCTAAAGGCTTGTGCTCTGGCTGGTGGGACTCCACACCTTCACCCCATAGGTGATGGAGGTCCCCGGGAGCGTGGGGGGGCCAACTTTTGGCTGCCTTCCCCATGGCAAACACCACAAACTCCCCTTTCTCCCACAGGGAACACCAGGTCCCGTCTTGCCCCGGCGATGGAGGAGCACGGGGAGACGAGACGGCGGCTCCCATCCCATTTAGGGTGGGCTGACCCCCACTTCAACCCCTACTTTAATCCCCCATCCCTGCCTGGCCACCTTTTTTCCCCCGTAAAACCTGCCCAAGCCGAGTCCCTCCGAGGTCTCCCATCGCCTTGTCAAATTGGGAAGAAATAGGTCAAGTAGTTCAAAAAACTTTGGCCAGGTTGGAGACATCCCCGGCTCTTTCTAAAAACACAAGCCTGGGCCTCCCCAAAAATCAAACAGCGCAATGGAAAATCCTGCCCAGGGTATTTTTAAACCACCTTGTTCTCGCAGGTATTTCCTTTTACGAGGGTGTACTTTTTAATTACGCCCAGCGGTGCCCGGCCGCTCCAGCTGCCGGAGCCAAAAAGCAGCGCGCCGGCCGCCTGCCGCGCTGGGGATGGGAAGCACTGCCCAAAAATAGCCGAGGGATTTTCCACCTGGATGGGATCAAAGCTTTGCACGGGGGTTTTAACCCCCGACGAGTGAAAAGCCACGCGAAAAAATGATATTAGACCAAGAATTTTGCCAAGGAAGGGGAATCTATAAAGACAGTCTGGATCTTCCCTTTTCCCTCCGTTCCTTTTGGAGGGTAGAAAGAGGTCGGGAAGGGATGAAAAAACGTTAAAAAAAAAGATTTTTTACACTAACCTCATAAAAATGACATCGTCACATTCCAGAATTAGAGCTATTAAAACAACACACACGGATATTTTTAGATGGATATTAACGGTAAATGATGCCATATTGAGAAGCGCTTCCACCCAGCCCGGCCCCGGTCTTGCTTAACCAGAACCAAATGGCTCAAAGAGATGAAAATTAACAAAAATGACACAATTCTTCACAAAGCGGGGGGAAAAAAAAGTCCTTTTTACAACCATCTCTGCGCCTCTCCCTCGGCCCCAGCTGTTCTTCCTTTCGCTGCACACACTAATGCTTCTGGACTTTATTCCTTCACTCTTGACTCCTCAATCCTCGCAGGCGAGGGGTTAAACCCATTTCCACTAATGAAGAACACAAGGAACAAACTCCTGACGATCCCACCCCATGGAAAAAAAAAAAGGAAAAAATAAAAAGGAAAAAAAAAGGGGGGAAAAAACCCCCCCTCCTGCATTTGTAGTCAGTAAAATATGAAATATAAATCAAGGGACCTAATAGAGAGATGAGTTTCACTTAAGTGCTCCGGTCTCATTTTTATCTTAAATACCCTAATAATAGCGGATTACACAATATATTTGAGATGTGATCACATGTTTTATAGAACGGTATCTTTCCTATGGCAGAGAAGCGCCTCTCTTCCCCCCACCCACACCCTTCTTTAACTACCAAAAAACTCTGCTTTGCTTCTTTTTTAAAAAAAAGTCTTATTTTTGTTTAATAACTTAACATTTCTTCAACATGTGCCTGCAATAAACCGCAATTTTTTTTTTTCTTTTGGCGTAATAAAAAAAATACGCCGACCAACGCTAGAGCGAGTGGCTGGATTTTCCAGATGGCTCCTTTTCCACGGGATTGCAAGTTGGAAAGAGCTACCGTGTGGCTGCCGGGCTCGGGGACTTTTCCCGTCATTCCTCCAGGACATCCCTGCTCCAAGCCCCTCCGTGCTCCTGCCCTGCCACCCC
>VYZM01012551.1:61067-71575 GCA_013398915.1 Dromas ardeola
ACACACACCTGCATACACACTACTGTTGTGCATGTTTGCACACACACGTGCACACACACCCCTGTTGTGCACATGTGCACACACATGCACACCCCCGTTGTGCACATTTGCACACACATGCACACATACCCCCGCTGTGCATGTTTGCACACACACACCCCATTGTACGTTTGCACACACACATTGTGCACGCTTGCACACACACATGCACCCCCACAGTGCAAGTTTGCACACACGCCCCCATTGTGCACATTTGCACACACACACGCACCCCCACAGCGCACATCTGTGCACGCCCACGTGCCCACACACCCCCACAGTGCACACTTGCGCACACACACGTGCATACACACTGCTGTTGTGCACGTTTGCACACACACATGTGCACACCCCCAACAGTGCACATTTGCGTACATACGTGTACACACAGCCCCATTGTGCACATTTGTGCACACACATCCCCTGTTGTACATTTGCACACACACGTTGTGCACATTTGCACACACACACGCACCCCCACAGCGCACATCTGTGCACACCCATATGCCCACATACCCCCACAGTGCACGTTTGCGCGCACACACGTGCACACATACCCCTGTTGTGCACACACACACGTGCACACCCCCCGTAGTGCACATTTGCACACGTGCACACACACCCCCATTGTGCATGTTTGCACACACACATCCCCTGTTGTACGTTTGCACACACACGTTGTGCACATTTGCACACACACACGTGCACATCCCCCATTGAACGCATTTGCACACACACCCCTCTGTTGTGCGCATCTGCACACACACCCACGTGCCCACACCCCCGTTGTGCACATTTGCACACACACGTGCATGCACCCCGTCAGTGCTCCCCGGTCATCGCTCCCCAGCCCAGCGCCAGCGGCTGGGACGCGGCCGGCACCGCACCAGCGTTTTGCAAAGGCTCCTCCAGCATCTCCCAGTAAATCCCCGCTGGGGTTTAAGTCTCTGCCCCCGTGCCCGGCTCACACAATTATTATTTTTTTTTTTACACCATCAGCAACACCCGCGGCGGGGACAGCCGTGTCTCACCCAGCCTTTCTGCTGCAGCATCCCACCAGCGGCAGAGCCCCGAGCCCACCCGGGGCACACGCAACAACACGCCTCGCACACAGAACACGCCTCGCAACACACAAAATCCCCGCCGTCCCCTTGGCACGCAGCCTGAACCTGGTGTGTCCCCATCGAGGCACCCGCCTACCGGAGGCCCGGGCTCCTGAGGAAGAGGAGGGCTCTGCACGGCATCATCACCCCACGCGAGGCGAGGAAGAGGAGGGATGTGGGGAAACATCCAAACTCGCCCGGGAGGAAGCACCCCTGGGAATGGTAAAGGCAGCGTGGGGTGGAGGAAGGCTCCCAGTGAGGGAAAAGCTCTTAAATACAAATAAAAACCAAGCTGCAGGAGCCCCCCCCAGTCCCATCCCTTCAGGGGAGGCCGCAAAGGGCAAGGGCAGAGCCGGGGAGGAAGAAAAATGACCCGGAGCAGGTGAGGGACAAACCGGACCGGGACGAGGAGCGATGGCAGGGCCACCGGTGTCGGGGACCCAGCGCTGGGACACAACCCCCGTGTCAGACCCCGAGCAAAAACTCCCAGCTGAGTTTGCCCAAAGTCAGACCGGAGGTTGCTAAAAGTCTCTTCTGGCCTTTAAAATAATCCGGAGGGGAGGAAAAGAAAGTCGCGGCGCCTATGGAACAGGAGGGAGGAACTCGGATGCCGCAAGTTTTCCCAGACTCCGTCACGTTTGTGCAAAAATTCATCCAGAAAAAAGCTCTGTTTAACACGCTCCCCGCCGCACACCGACGCTTGCCACTGCAAATCCCATTTCTATGCAGGAAGAGGCCTGGTTTCCATCCAGAAATTATGCTGCTCACGAGGAGGGAAAAGAAAAAAGGCGGTCGTGGGGGGGAAGAACTATCCTTGGGCATTTTCAAACTCCTGGTCTGAAGTCCATTTTTTTCTGCATCCAAATCAGAGGCAAGCATGACCTGAGGCCGGCTCTGTCTCGCAGCCTCCGCCAGAGCCGGGCTCGGCGCTTTCAAACACCCTTCCTGATTTTATTTCTGCGCAGCTCGGCTCCAGCTCGCACGGATTCAACACCTCCCCGTCTGCCCCGGCACCCCCCTGCCGAGCAAACGGCCGCCCCGAAGACGAACACAGCTCCCGACAGCCCCGACATCTCTGCTCAGAGCAAGCCACTGAAATAAGACGAGAAATTTCTCCCAGTGCTTTCTGAAAAGCCGGGAAGCGGCGTGCCCAGCGGAGAGGCTGGGCTGTCTCGGGGTGTCGCACCGGGAATGGTGATGGGTGGCTGCGGGAAGGTGCTTTTAACATTTTGGGTGCTGGGGGAGAGGGTAAGGCTCAACGGAGGGGCACAGAGCATCCCTCCGGCTGGGGGAAGCGTTTCCCCACACGGACCCTGTACCGAAGCCAAGAGATCGCCAGGGTCCCGTCGTGCTCCTGCTCCGGGTGACCTGGATGAGCCACATCCAGCTGCCACATCCTCGTCCCGGGGAGAGCGTCCCCCTCCAGCACCCTTGGCCGGGGAGTCCGGGAGGGCGACGCTTTGCCCAGTGCACCCATGGCTGCAGGATGCAGCAAGAGCTTTTTCCCCAGCGTTCCCGGTGCGACGGCAGCGCATCCCGTGGTTTCAGCATCCCTCTGGACCGCCGCCAGCACCGGGAAGGTGATCTGGTCCCACAGCATCACTTCGGTGTCACCCACGGCATTCCCAGGCCATGCCGATCCATCCGGGCACCCGAGCCCTCTCCATCCCCATAGCTCAGCCCTTACCACACCGCACATCGGGACACGGCACCTTCCCGAATCCGGGCAGCACATCCCTGCTTTATGGATTGGGATGGAGCTATGGAGGATGAAGCGAATCCACAGGGGCTGTGCAGCAAACCTGCGGCAGGGGCGATTTGCACTTCCCGAATCCTAGGCAGCGGGCGATGCTGCCTCCCGGGACCAGCGAGATTCCCGAGGAAGCTCAGCCGTGGGGTGCGGAGGTCCCCAGGAGCAGCACGGAGGTGGCTGCTGATGCTCCAGGCCAGAAGTGGCCGGGCTGCAGTGGCCAAGGAGGCCACCAGCACCTTCCCGCCGACATGGGACAGCCAGCACCGTGCAAATCCAGGGGATTGTCACTGTTCACGTGGTGTGAGATACGTCCTCACCGCAAAGCACACTTGAAAAATTGTGGGGCTTTCCCCCCTCCCCTCCACCTCTCTTAAAAATAATCCTCATTCTATAAAATATTAGTGTATGATGCACCAATTCCAAGCTGCAACACACCGCACCTCGCCCAGCCCTGCAGCGCTCGGCTGCCGTGTCCCAGGGGCCCTGCGAGCACCCATGGGTGCCGGGGCAGAAAGGGGGTCGACGTACCCCCCCACCCCAGCCCGGGGAGGACTCACTGATGGGAACCGCAATCTTCCGCAACCAGGTCACATCATTTTTCCGCATCTCCCGCTGAGCCAGGGTCACAGACAACCCTCTCCCCCCCACTCCCCGTCCCCAAAGCGCATCCCCCGGGTGGGGAGCGAGCGCTCCGTGACCACTGGCTGCAGGACATGAGTCCGTCACCAGCCACCCCAGGCAGGACACCAACCCAAGGGACGTCCCCAGACCAAAAACCATCACGTTATAACGAGAGAAGGCAACGACACTGGGATATCACATCAGGAAAGACAGGAAGCGGACACACTCCAGGTCACTAAGTCCCCCAGGGACACGTCCCACCTCCCTGCCCGGCGATGAGCCCCCGGTATCTGCCAGGGATTTTAAAATGCCGATTATTATTTTAAACCTCCAGCTAAAACCAGCTTGTTCCCAGCCCCAGGGCGATTCCCAGAGCCGTTATATCTGCGACAGCGAGGGCCAGCAGAGATCTCTGCTGCGGTCGGAAAGGACCGGTCCTGCAGTGAAAGGAGATGTGTGTCCCCCCTCTGAGGGCAGAGGGCTGGGGTCCGTCCTTCCATCCCTCTCCCAGACGGACGGGCACGGCTGCTGTCTCCTCCCGCAGCAGTCCCAGTCTACAACTGGAAATCCCGCAGCACCCGCTGCTCCAGTAGGGCAGGGACACAAGTGACCAGACGGCACCAACTTTCCCCAAAGCCAGCATCAATCCCCAAACGAGCCATTTTACCCATTAAAAACTTTATCTCGTTGCGTTTCTAAACGAACCGGCCTTTTCATCAGAGTATTTTAAAACCTAGAACGCAGGGGAAAATCATTCCGGCACTGGAACTGCTCATTTTTCACCCAGGCGATGCCGGTGCCGGCACCGGTGCGGTACCCGCGTGGTGCAGGAACAAGGCGGCATTTGACGCACAGACGGGGCTGCGCCGACAGCCCCCAAGTTTGACCCAGATTTGGAGCCGCGGCTCCACTTCCCAGGGAAAAAAAAAAAAAGACATTTGTTCAGGGCTCGAGCCCCGCCAGCATCAAGGGAAACACTTCAAGGGATTTTGAAAAAGGCCCTAAAAGCAGGCTCGGCCACGCGAGATATAAATAAAAACCCGGTTTAAAAGGAGAAACATGAATAACCTGAATAAAGCCGTGCCGACCCCGACCTGCCCGATGCATCCGGAGAGTCCCGAGCATCCCGAGCAGAGCTCGGCCCCGGGGACCCGTCCCGGTAAGAGGAGCCGGGCTGGTCCCCGCAGCCCCCCCCGTGGCTGCCAGGGCGAGCGGAGGAGCCGGGGAAACTCAGACCCAAATTTCAGCACGGATCTTCCCCCCGTCGTGACGGCAAAAGAGGGATGAAATGAAACTCGTGTCGCTCACTGGGGGGTTTCTCCAACACGCTCACACCCCCCATCCCGGCCAAGATGGATTTTAGGACATTTTCCTTTACCTGATTTTCTCGGGAGTGCATTGACCGGGCATCTCCCCTTCCCAAAATACACAACAAACCCCCAATTTGGGGAGATCTTCCCTGAGACCATATAGATGCCTCTGCAGGTTGGACAAGCCCCCGAGGGGCACTTGGGGGCCAGTACTTGCTCGCCCCCCCTGTACACAGCAGCGATGCCCCACACTCTGCAGCTCCCACATCCCTTCCCCGGCCAGAAACCCTCCGCAGAGGGACCAAAAAATGAGAAAACCCACATCCAGGTCCGCCTACACCTGGTGCGCATCAGGGACCTTTTCCCTCCCCTCCTTGCATGTCCCCCCCAGCCTCCCTGAGCAATCCCGGGGGCTCCATCAGCCGGGTGTGATGCGCAAAACGACCCCCCGACCTCCCCGTTGCCGTAACGCAGGATCTCGGGTGCCTGTGACGCGCTGGCAGAAGCCAGTGCCTGATCCTGACCCCTCCAGAGGGGACACCCCAAGCACCAGTAACCCTCCCCCCCCACGCAGGTGACTTTGGAGCCTTTCCCAGGGCATTTCAGTGGTTTTACCCCCATCCATCGGGGTTTTCTGGGGTAACCAGCACCGCTCTGACCCCGGCCAGCTTCGCAGGGGTGCAGGATTTGACCCCACGCATCCCAGTCTGCCCAGTCCTCTCCTTCACCTGCCTCTTGCCTTCCACCTGCACGGGTCAAACCCAGACCCCCCCCACAGGCAGCATCCTACAAACCCACCCCCCCGAGTGCTGGGGGGGGGGTCAGACAGACGGGATCGGGACCCACGGCAGGATGAGAAGAAAGGCAGGAGCACCCCGGACCACAGGGACAAATTGGGCGCGATGGGACACGCAGCAGGACCCTCCTCCTCCTCCTCCTCCCCCCCCAGCCCCAGATTTACCCGCACGGCAGGGGACAAACGCCCCTTTTGTTTTCCAAACGAGAAATCACGTTGATTTTTGAGGTTTTAATTTATTAAGGGCGAACATCTGTGCCAGGCGGAGCGGTCGCAGCCTGGCTCCCCAAAGCTCGCTCCCGGCGGAGCCGAAGCCCAGCACGGGGAAAACAGGAGCAGGAGATGGGGAGGGGGGAGACCAAAACCCACCACATCCCGCCGGGACCCCCCTGCGGAGATACAGGATAAAAGTGGCACCACTCCGGTCGGGAAGTGACTTCACCGCGGGGAAAGCAGGTTGGGGAGTAAAAAAGGGAAAGCGTAAATACTTTGGAAACAACCCCGGAGAAGGGCAAAGCTGGAGACGGCACTTTATAAAAGCACGGCTTCGCCCCCACCCGAATCCATCGCAGAAAAATAAAGGGTTTTTTTCAGCTACGCACGGCACAGCACTTCTTCAAAATCCACATTTTCAAAATCCACGTTTCCTGCCACAAAAGTTACGGCACACTTGCCCCCCAACCCCACCTTTATTTTCTCTCCTTCTTCCGCATTGTTGTTTTTTTTTTGTTTTGTTTTGGTTTTTTTTTTTTATAGGCCCAATGATGCCGTATTTATATTCCAGATCCAAGTTACCCTGCGCTCCGGGGAATTTCCCTCCCACCATCAGGTCTGGCCGCATCCAGGAGGGATGGGCTGGGGGACTTTGGACTCCGGAGGAAGGAGTGACAGCCCGCTGGGTGACGGCCACCCGCCGGGGAACCCTCTTGGTGGCACTAAGCACCTCCCCACCTCCTCCTGCTCCCGGGACAGGGATGCGGGACCACAGGATGCTTGGCAGCGCTGGCCCCTTGACGGGTGCATGGAGCTCCATGACGAGAAGAAGGAGGGGAGATGATACCCAAGAAATAAAAAAATCATGAGCTGTTAAAGGGTGTTTTGGGGGTCCTGCGCTGCTTCCACGCTGTGCTGAGGAGGGGGGAGTTTTGGGGTGCGCTCCTCCAGCCGGAGCAGCCCAAAAACCAGCGCAGCCCTTGCGAAAGCGGGCACACTGCCTGGCAAGTGGCACCCAGGGGGGACGTGACACCATACGGGACCCCCGAGCCATGGGAGAGGGTTTTTTTCCCCTCCCCAATACAGGTCTCTGCCCGCCACCCCTGCCCAAACGCAGGGCCAGTGGAACCAAAAACTCCTGACGCTCAACAAGAAACTTTATCTCCGGCAGGTATTTCTGGCCATGAACCGTCCCCCCCAGCCCCGGGGGTGGCTCCTCCAACACCCTCATGACCACCCCCAGCCCCAAAGCCTTTTGCCAGTGCTGCAGCGGGGCACTTTCCACCTCCCCTGGGAGGCAGCGAGATGTCCCCTGCTGTCCCCTGCCATCCCGGCCAGGCGCTTCCATTCCCGGGAGCTGGGGGTGATGCCATCGGACAAGCCGGGAGCTGAGGTTTCCCCAAAACCTCATGTCCCAGCGGCGTCTGGGGACAGCCCTGCAGCCAGGAGCATCCTCCCGGCAGCACCCAGGACCGTGTGGCCGAAGAGGGATCTCCCGGGCCACAAAACCCCAATCCCGCGGTGGCCAACCCAACCGCTGCGTCGCGTCGCCATCCCGGCACGTGACGTGTGGCACCCAACCGAGCCGCGAGCCCAGCGCAAGCCCCAGCACACCAGCGAGCCACCCCCCTCCCCGCCAACCGGCACCGGTAGAAAGCCACTGGGTAAAAACATTCCCACTGCGGGCAACCTGCAGGCAGAGAACCAAAGCCCAGGGGCCACCAGGAGGTGGAGATGCTCCTGGGAGATGGGATCCCGGCACGGCCTTACGCTCACGAGCACAAGTCCCAGTGTTATATTTTGCATTAAGCAACCCACCTCGAGCCTTCCTCCTCTCTCCCTCTTTTCTAAGCCCGAAGACATCTTTTTACCAAGCCTGTGACAGCTTCTCGGTGGTCCCCGTCCACATCAACAATTAAGGGACAGTCTCCGGCTCCCACATTCACAATAAGCAGGCAAAATGAAAATCCCTCACCTAAAAAAAAAAATAAGTTCTACGATTTGTGGCATAAACCAAGACTCGGAGGGTTCAGGGTCAGGGCTTCGACAGCTCCTGGCCCCCGACACGACTCTTTAGCCCGATGCTCGCCTGGCCCTGCCCAAGCGCTCTCCGCCCCGGCCGGCACCGTTGGCGTTTTGTGCCTTTATTAGCCTCGGCGCAGTTAAACCCCACTGGATAAACCCAGCTCCGCCAGCGACGAACTGGCAAAGGTGTGTTGAAAGAAGTTGTTTCACCACCGCCCGCTCCGGGCGAGCGGCTCAGCCCCAGGTTTGTTTAAACGGGAGCATCGGTGCCCGAGCAAAAACAACCCCCCGGGGACGGCAACTTCCCCGAGACGCCGGAGATGCCAAAACAGCCCGCAAAGCGCACACGGAGCACGCACCCATCGCACAAGGGTCTTCCTCCTCCTCTGCGGGGGTCACAGCCCCCCAGCCCCAGCACGGTTTCCCGGCTGGTGCCAGCCCCCCACCGGAGCATGGACATTTATTTGCCAATGAGGCAGAATAAACACCTCCCAAATCGCCTCCAAACTGGGGGCCCCACATGGGATTTCTTTCTTTTTCCTCCTCTAGTACCTTAAAAAGAAATTTTTTTTTTTTTTTTGCACCTTTCCAGGGTTTTAAAATTAATCTTCCAAAAAGAAGTTTTATCACGGCACCTCTCACTTCCAACAACCACAGCCAGGAGCCCCCGGCCGAGCCGAGCCGTCGGGACCAGGAGAAATATCCTCCTCCCACAGCCACCCTCACCCTCCACTCCCTGTTTTGCTAAAAAATAAGCCGTGTTTTTGCTGTCAGTCTGGACCGGGCGGCGCGGGAGGAGGGTTTCCGCCGGAACGCGCCGCCAAAGACTTTTTGCCAACTTGCCCAGGGCACGAGAGCCGGGCGGCAAGTGTCGCCTGGGGCCAGCGAACACTGACACCGGCTCGCTTCACCCGACCTCGGCAGAGCTGACTGCAAACACAGGGTTTGTGTTGTTTTTTTCCTTAAAAAAAAAAAAAAAAAAAAAAAAAAGAGAGAAGAGACGAGAAGAGCGGATGCCGACTCCCTGTGCCAAGTGCCTGGCGCAGGCCGGGCTCCTCTCCCGGGTTATCCCGGTCCCGTCACTGCCAGCCCCGTGCCCACCTCTGCGCCGCAGCATCCTCATCCCTTAGCGACATCCCTCCGGCTCCGTCTCCCCCCGCCCCGATCTCATCTCTCCTCCAGCAGGATCCTTAGAAAATAAAACGCGGCGAGCGGACGGGTTGCGCTCTCCCCCGCAGCGTCGCGTTGCCAACCTCCGAAGGGAGCAGCTCTCCTCCTCCGCTGCCTCTCAATTCCTCCCTGTCCCTGATGCTATTCCACTCGCAAACGCGTTGTTGTCACGGACAATCTGATTGCCTGCAACATGTTTTATCACAGAGACTTGCCTATGCGATTGCCAAAAGGGGTTTAAATTAGGAAAAGTTTTTTAAAAAAAAAAAACCCACAACCTCTCAAGCAACGTTTTTGCTGTATTTTATACAACAAACACTTGCAGCGGGGTGGGGGGGGAAATTAGGAAGTTTTTCAAGCTGTGCCCAGCCCTATCTCGACCCACAAGTTGTATTTGACTTTAAAAGGTGCAGCAGCGCGAGCAGGGGGAGGGGGAAGGTTTTGCAAGATGATGAAATGGGTGCGAGCCCTTCCCCGCGCCGCGCTCCCCCCCGGCGGGCAGAGGAGCGGGCTACTGGCCAAAGCCCCCGCGGCCACCCGGAGGGGCGAGCAGGGCCAGCCCCACGCGAGCCCGATGGCCACCGGCTGCAAACCTGATTATCACGGCCCGTGGGTTTATCTGCAAGCCAGTAAGGTTGAAAATATCCCTGCGTTTTCGGTCTCCAGAAGCGACACGCGCAGGATTTTCACATCTTCCGAGACAAACGATGAGTTTCCAAGTGCATTTCCCATTTTATTTCCCTCCCCCACTAACCCAGAGCCTGTCCCTCCAAAGGGAAGAAGAAGCCCACGGCGCATCCCTCCCGGGGCAGGACCGAGACACCCCCCCCTGCCCCCCGTAACCCCCACGGCCGTGCCGGAGGAGCTGGAAATCAAAGCGAACGGGACAGGAAATTTCAAGTTTCCACTTCCAGCCGCGGCAGGTGACGCCGAGGTGGCGGCAGGGTCATTTCGGGAGCCCCAGAGGATAAACCCAGGATGGCCCCCCAGGAGAAGAAGGAGGTGGGACCCCCCCAGCCCGCGCAGGGAGATACTGGGGTGCAAGCAGTGGGGAGCATCCCCACAAAATCCCCCCCAAACCACCTGCCGGCCAGGACCCGGGGGCTCCCAGTGCTTCAAAACCACTGCAGGGAAAGGGGGGGACGAAGGGGAAAAAACCCACCCCAGCTCCCCCTTCCATAAATAAGAGAATTTCCCCCAATATTTCAGGCCACCAAACCCCGCTCCGCGCTGGGAAACGCGCCGCAAAGAGCCATAAACGTGTATTACTTTTAGATAAGAGCGAAAAAGAAAAGCGGGTGAGCTCCGGCTTCTCCCGCCTTTCTCCGGTGGAAGAATGAGCCCGTCCCGGCCGGGGGCACCGCTCGCCCCCCACCTTGTTGCTACAAAGGCAAAGCCAACCCCACACCTCTCCTCCTCCGGCCTCGCTCCCCCCGTCCACCCTCCAACGAGAAAAGAGGAAAAAGCCGGGGGCGGGG
>VYZM01012553.1:0-34678 GCA_013398915.1 Dromas ardeola
AAAATTCTATGATTCTATGATTACCTACTATTTCACTTTGAGTCAGTGATCTTACTGTTGATTATGATCTACCTGACAATCTAGTCTATCCAATTTAGTCACCAGGCAGTGATCAATGTTGTCATAGCTACTCAAGCTTTGGTATACATATAAAATCTTATTTACATGCTACAGTCTGATTAGAATAGTGAACTGCATTGATTAAATATCTGATCCATGTGTCTATTCCAATGTTGTCGTACTGGTCCTGTCATATTTCCTTGGAAACAGCACAAGGGAAATGTAGTTTTGAATTATAGAAAAATTATAGAAAGAGTTTGTCTTAGCTTTCTCAAGTTCCTTAAGCCACTGAGTGAGACTGCATTTTGGGTCATGTGATGGGGGCAGATAAGGATGGAGTGAGAGGCGGGATGCGTGCTTGCAAATGTGGCTACACTATGACGAAAGACTTGTGGTCTTCATCTGTATGGAATAATACAACTCATAGCATGGCCACTTTCTGCATGGAGCTTTTTTGGGAAAAAAAAATCAGTTTATTAGTGTTCTATGGTATTATTTCAGTTAAAGGTGTGGGGTTAAAATAAAAAAATTATGATAAATCTTGTTTGTAGAACTTGTCATGAGTATATTGGCCTTTTTGGAGCTATCTGACAGATCTAGCAGTGAGGCCTGTATAGGTCTATATCTGAGGAGTTATTCTGAACTTGTAGTATTTCTGGCTGTGAAGAAAATCCACAAAACATGGATAATGTAATGTCCGAGGCTTTGTGCATCTGAAACTGGGTGAAAGTAAAGTCACTACACTGATTTACTCCTGTATGAATGGGGCGCAAAGCCTGAAATACTTATATCCAGCATCCATTAATATGTTTTATGCTAAGTTCAAGTAGACTTATTTTTTATTTCATTTTTCTTCTAAAGAAAACTTTTATGCTCTTCTTAATGAAGATAACAGTTCCCCTAATAGGTGCTTTGCAAAATATTTGTTTATGAAGTCCTGTACCTAAAATTGGATTTGCTTAGTTTACTGTTGCATAGGATCATGTGTGAGGTCCACAGTGGGAATTCTGTGGTTTGTAAGTAGTAAAACCAGTTACTCCACTGAGATGAGGAAAGAGCCTGCTCTGTTTGCATTCAAGAGAAGAGCTGTAAGCATGTATTAAAGTGATGCATTGAGTTTAACCTGGTTTCAGAAACAAACGAGGCATATATAATTGCAGCATGTGTCTGCGCAACAGTTTCTGAGTCTGCTTTGAGTTTGAGCTTGTATGCATCAAATTTGACAAAGACACAAAGGCCGGACAGCCATTAAGTTCTTACAAGTCTCACGGAACAGGAACACAGTAAGGGTGGGAAATGCTATTCGTGTCTTCACTAAGAGAGGTTCTGCTTGGAGAACCTTCAAATATGCACAAGATGTTTTAAATGCTGGAAAAGCTTTAGTGAGTGCTTACCCTTTCCCAACAGCAAAATCCAATCACAAGACAAAATTCTAGTCAAAATAAGGCTTCAGCAATGCTGCTGCTCACAGCAGTTTCTTATTCATGGCCAGCTGAATTTTCCTTCCACTAGAGTAAAGATAAAAGTGGTCAGCCAGATCCTTCTCCACACAAAACAGGTTATAGCGGACGGTTCCCCTCCTACAGAGCTGAGAGACTCCTGTACAGTTTTTTTCCAAGTTTAATCTAAAGTGTCAGGAGAACATTAAACTAAATTGACAAAACTCCACCTGAATTTGTAAGCAAGATGAAAGCACTTTTTTTCCTGTAATTGTGATCTGTTGTTAGGGGACAATTACTCAAAGAAATCTGAGGTGAAAAGTAGCCCTTGAACAGCACATTTGTTGCTGTCCCAGCTTTCTTAGCCTGTTAAGTTTCAATGTGAAAGCTATGGCAGATGAAGTTGGTCAGCATTTAGAAAATAATGTTGTCACAAATTGAGAAAAAAGATGATGTAATCAACAAGGTGGTTTGGGCTTTTTGACAGAAGTGTATCTAAAGCAGCTTTTGGTGGGTCTGGTCCCTGTCTGAATTTGCCACAGCAGCAGAGTGTCCTTTTGCAAATTGTACTCACCTATACTGTTTCTGACTGTGAAAGCTTTGTCTGGCCCTAGGCTGCCATTAACAGTGTGGTGTGGGACGTCATAATTTATACTGCGTCAGTTTAAAACAAGAAGGTTTTTTACTTAGGACTTTACCCAGGATTTTAACTTAGAACTTTTTGTACCAGAAATGACATTTTTAAGATATTTTGTTTAATACAGTCAGTGCATTCACTGGGGAAATGAAAAAACACGGGCATAATAAAAACATATGTGATTTACACTAAGATATAAAAATAGTGTAATGTAACTCTTGGGAAATGAAATTCTTGGGAAAAGGAAGACGGAAGATGTTATAAAAGCATTTAGCTGTAAGAGGTATTAATGTCCAATACAAGACATATTTTTAGATTTTACTGTTCCCATATCATCTACATCACAATCATTTTTCAACTTCTCTGAATCCCGCCCTTTATAATATCAAATCTATTAGCTATTAAATCCAATAGCATAGAGAATATATGAGAATATACTTAGAATGATAAAAAGCAATAGTAAATGTCAGGTACATAAACTGAAGAACAATTATGAAAGGGATGCTCCTGGAAGACAAGAAAAGTCCTGCTAAGGACTTGAAAATAGAACTTTAGTAACAAAGTATCAATTTCAGTTGCTTAACATAAAAGAATGGATATCTTCATCATCTGAGAGAGGAATACAATCCACCAAGCCTCAAAGTGCTGTGTAAGAGCCAAGGATGCACAAAAAATCCTTTAGTTTTCATTACCTTAATAGGTCCATAGCCCTTAATTTCAACAACAGAAAAAAACCAAAAACCCCAAACCCCAGTTATTGCAATATATTTATTTTTCTGTTCTGATCTAACCTGACCTGTAATTAAGTGATTCCACTCGCAGACTAGTGGAAGGTCTCATAAAGCTTTGCCTAAAGCTCTGATGGTGTCCTATGGATGTATCAGCATCCATTACACAGAGACTGTGCCAGACTATAGAAGCTACACAAACGTATCAGCTATTTGTTTCTCTCATGTCCCACACAAAGACTCCCTGCAGGCAGCCTTTCCAGCTATATTTGGGGTAACACTTGCCCTTGGGTGTTCTTGGGTAGGCTTGAGGCTCTGCTTGCAAGATCACGCACCACACAGCATACAAATTTGTCCTGAAGGCAAGCCTCATTTGACATACAGACTCTGGCTGTTAAAGCTGCGATAGAACAGATGTTGTGAAAGTAGTATGAGAAGGGGGCATGACATCTGTCTTCTTACAGCAGCACTGACCATGCAAGTGATGGTCCGGAACAGAGTTTTCTGACAGGAGAAAGAATCCTGGGTCATTCACAGCGTCAGAGGAAAAGCGGAAAGGTGTGCTAAATTACTAATGGGAAACATAGGGAGGTGGTAGTATTTCCGATCATTTGATTGAGTTAAGAGATATGGTGTGGTAGGTGTGAAGAGGGAAAGAGCATTTCTGGGTGAATGTTTCTGAATTTCATAGAGTGAATTGTAACCCACAGTTCCCATCTGCTCATATCCTTCTTCCGCCCTGGTCCAAGGACAGAACCTTGTAGTGGAAATTTTGGCTAGCAAAAGACAGCAGGAGCAACTGTAGGAGTTGCTGATTAACTGTTCTCTGTCCTGGCTTCCCATTAAATCTGTTTATAAAGCACGAGAATTTATATCCAGGTCAGTGTGCCAGACTTTGTCAGTGTCTTTAAATAGTTGTTCCTTTTTCCACATTTGGGCAGAGACTGTCTGCTGGGATATACAATGTTAAATCTAGGAAAGTGTCAGATGTCTCTTCCAGTAATTTAAAAGAAAACTGTCTTCATCATCTTAGAAATACATATTTTGGCAATGAGGGTGTTGGTCACGGCCTTGCAAGAATTTTCTCCCTTAAAATTCAAAATAAAAAAGGAGAGAGGCATAGAGAAAAAAAAGGATAGCAATGTAATTTTTTTCCCCCATGAAAATACACAGCAGGCTTAGTTTAATGTATTTTGTCTGATTTCCAAGGTCATTGTGAAAGAAAAAGGTCAGGGTGATAATTCACATCTGTTTTGTTATGCACGTAATGGAAATTAAAACGTATGCTAGTTTAGATTTAAAAGAGCACACACAGCAGATGCTGACACTGGTGATTCATAAGCAATGCTCTCCGTTCCTAAATCAAAGCTCCAATCTGATTTATGAAGTGCTGTGTTGCTACCTAGTGGTGAAATGCAGAAGATCCTGCTCTCCTGCTATCATTACAGCTACTTGACCCTCTAGCTGGCAATGATATTGCCGATGTCATAGTTTACACATTTACACCACACACAAATTTCATTCTATAAAGCCAGTGTCTAACCTTGCCACAGGCACATATTATTGGGCTGTCTTTAGGAAGGTGGATGTCCTAGAAGCCCACTCTAATACACACACCTGCCCTACCTGAACAAGGCTGGATGCAATAGCAGTTTTGCATCGTTCTGAGTGCAAGAACTTCACAAAACCCATTTCAGTGCCAACTTTGTCACAGGAAAGTAGTTGGGATATGGTTCTGTATTTCGTAAGTAATAGTAAAGTTGCTCAAACTTACACTTTTGTATAAGGTTTTGTTCTACCACCCTGTGCTGAATCCCTTTTCAGATGAGCATCTCAGATGAGCTTCTGCTTATCCCAAGCCCTGTTGCTTCCGAGCCTCCAACCACCCTTCAAGACTTCAAGTTCTCCTGCATTGGTCTCTGTAATACCACCCAGGACTCTGCTCCCTTCCTTTCAGCCTATTTCCCTATTCTTCCTGACACAGATACCAGCACAGCACCCCACACCTTTGTGCCCCTCTTCTGGCTAAGCCTCCTTCTCTCCTTCCCTCCTGCTGTTGCTGCTGTTTGCCCAAGTATCTTAGCCAGGATTATCACCGAATGTATGGCCTTGAGATTGTCCTGTAATTCAGAGAAGCCCAGTCATGCAGCCTTTGTCTTGAAAATATCCCTGTTACCTTCCAGAGCTGAACCATTCCTCCCACAACTAGGTGTTCAGAGAACGAAGGCACTACTCATCTATCTCATGTTCATGGAGAACTTGGTATAATTTTCTACAGATAACCTGATCAGGTCAGATTTAGTAATTTGATTCAACATCCAGCAAAGAAGGGTCCTTATTGTGATCTATTGAGAGTCAGCATTGGACACAAAGAAACAGGAATTGCAATACACTGCAATAAGAGGGGTTAGTTCTACGTTATGCTGCTGTGACTATAAATGCTGCTTGGTACCAGAGCAGCTATGGGTCAGACATTTGGAGTTTTTAGTATGTTAGCTTTCAGAAGAAGATTGGGGTATCTCTTTCACAAAGCTGTGCCCCACTTTAGGGTTCTGTTTTAATATTCTGCTAGCTCCTGGTCTATACATTATTAAAGAGAATAAATATTGCAGGACCAAAGCTCACATTCATTCAAATTGATGAGGACAATTGTACTGATTTTAGAATCAGTAACAGGTCTCTGAGGAAAATCTGACTTTTTAAAAAAGAGTAGTGTTTAAAGAAAGCACTGTAAATTTAAGGGTGGGCAAACTTATTGATCACTGCTGATTCCTTCTTGATCTTAAAGATCCACAAAATGTTTTGCTGTGCTGCCATAACACATTTGAGGCAGTACGAGGGAGATGGATGCAGTAATGTGCTACTCATGCTTTAAGAAGTAACTTCCACTAAGAAACATCTGTTTCCCTGTGATAAATGATATATTCTAGCAGAACCGGATTAAATGCACTTTTTGAAATTTAAATGCAAAATATTATTTAGCAAATAGATTAACAGTTAATAACTGTGAGAAAATACACAAAACCTTATCCTGGAAATATATTTTTCCCACTGAAATCTTAGTGAATGTAAATAATGACCTGATACCTTGCCTATATTGTGTACCAACTGGTGAAAACTCAGTATTAAACTGAGTTGTGGGACAAGATAAAGAAGCTTTCTGCACGTTCCTGTGCCTTCATCTGTCATGTAAGGACAGTTGTTTTCATGGAAGCAAACACTACCTAACAGAAAAATTCTCAGCAGATGGCACATGTGAATGCATCTCATGTTTTCTGTTTTGTAAAGGGCTGAGTGAGCTTGCTGTGCGCTGCAGATGATGTCTTCTTTGGTACTGTTTGCTGAGATCAGAACTATGCATGCACAAAGGAGCCAAGTGATCTTGCTGCATAGTATCTCCATCAACCATGCATAGGAATGGAAAGGTGGTATGTGATTTTTATCATAAATAAGTAGACATTAAGTATCTCTGCGCAAAGCTCAATTATTATGCAGGGTACAGGAGGTCAACAACAGCCTGTGCTTCACAGCAATTCTTTAGATATCAAAGGAAGAAAATAAGTGCTTGCTAATTCAAAGTGAGATTGATCTAAGCAGAAATCTTCCACATATCTGGACATACCCTGGTGCTACAAGCATTCTTGTGTGCTGACAAGCAGTTTTACTTTGTCTGGGGTGACGTTCCATGGTACATCTGCTATGTGATCTGGCTATTCAGATGAGTAGTACAAGTACTACTCACGTTACAAGTAACTACAACTCGTTAAACACAGAGATGATTCATGATGCATGACTGCCAACTGTCCAGCAGCAAATGTCATCTAAATACAATCAGGCAATGGAAAAAAGGAAGGTTTGTTTCTTGTTCAATCTGTCCTTCAAGGGCTGGAGAAAGGCAGATTGATTCAGTCAGAGACTTCATGCATTCTACCAGCTCAAAGCATGAAGTCAGTTAAGAAGATAAAAATTAGAGAGGAAGTAATTAAAATGGTGACTTTTGACATAACAGCCAAGCTGAAAATGTTTGTGGATGACTATTGCTAAAGCCACTGATCAACCTTCATGAAGTATGAGAGTGGGTAAAGAATAAATAGTCCCAAATACTGGAAGTTGGTACAAGTTAAAAAAGATCAATCAGATTTCTGAAAGACTTGGTTTTTAGACTTCCACTCTTTTTAATATTCCAAAATAGAATAGAGAAGTGACTGTATTCTCCATCAGTGTAATCTGACAGGACACATAGAAGTAATCAACCATTTATGCTGAGTACTACACCATTATGATAGCCAAAAAGTCTATTTTTCATCAAAGAAATGTCATTTAGAAGGAACTTCTGGAATTCATCTGATCCACCCCCCTCTTCAAAGCAGAGGTATTTGCCTAGCCAAGTCATGACAATCTCCAGGGAAAAGATTCCACATCCTCTCTGAGCAAGCTGTGCCAGCACTGCTCCACCTTCTAATAAACAAATTCATCCTAAGAGTTTGCTTCATCAGCTTTGTAGTAGGCTTCAAGTAGTTAAAGGCAGCTATCCAACTGATCAGTTGAAGCATGTGTTCAAGATAGAATTGGCCAAATAGAATTTATTTTATGTTAACCAGGAATGAAAATTGCATGGAAGAAGTTTTAGGCATGGTAGTTTGTACCTGTCTCAGGAACTTGTTAAGTGAGAATAAGTGTTGTGTGACTGAAAGGAAGCATGGAGGACTCCTGTCACTCCACTTTCAGAAATAGACTCTTTGGTTGCTTGAATATTGGTGCAAATACCATAAAAGCAGGTTGCTTCAAAATTCTCCTTTCAGAAGACAGTGAAACTATTACTATGGCATTATAAATGTGCTTAGACTCATAGAATGAAAGATTCTTTGAGGTTGAAAGTAACCTGTGGAGATCATCTAGTTGAACTCACCTGCTCAAAGCAGGGTCAACTGGAATGAGCTACTCAGGGGTCCAGGGCTGTAATGCTACTGTTTGCATTGCTCCATCTTCTCAGGTGCCTACGAAAATCATATTATGAACATCATCCTATCAATACTACAGCAAAGGCTGCCCCCAACTTTCACATCCCCCACTTCTTCCTTGATTGAGGCCCAGCATCCACTCATTGGCTCTTTTGGGAGGCTATTGTTAATGCACTTCAGAAGTCTCCTGGATTGCTTGTGCCCTGCTGTATTGCCCTTGCAGGCTTCTAAATTCATGGTAAATATTTTGGAAAGTTTAGAGGGCAAGCTGTTGTTGGGGCTAAGGGGGTGTATGTTTGGTTGAAGGTCTTTTTACCGAAACGTATTCCTGCAAGTCTGGAAATCTTTTTTTCATGAAGGGCATCTTTACTAATTTGCCTTTGCTTTTTGCACTAATGCGCATGGAAATCAGAGTCCTGTTTCTCCTTCTGACCTTGCAGCCCCCTGACACTTTTCTCTGTACTTGCTATACTCCTTCCATGCCTGGTTCACACTCTACCTATGAGGCCTTTTGAACCATTTAGTTACCTGTGAAAGATATCCCTTCAAAGATGATTCCCTTTTCTTGTGCTAATCCTTTGGGGATGTACCAGGTCCATAAATTCTTTCCTTTTCTTTACAGTCGCATATATGCCGACACATGTGCACACACAGTTGTTCATTGCAGCAGACAATGGATGGTTTTCAGTCTGTTGACCTTCTTGTTAACAGCTCAGTTAGGTTTGCCACACCACTGTAGTTGAACTGCTAAATATTTCCCATTTTTGCTTCTCAACTGTTTCTGAGGAGAGAAGGGCAATAACTTTTTAATGTCTACGCTATATTTGATACTCTATGTTGCTGTGGCTCAATGAAACAGATGTGTTTTAAACACAGACTTTTGTCATTAAAGGAAAACAGTTCATTGAGTAAAAGTATACATTAAAAGGCCTTTGTTTTATATACAAAAAGCCGTGTACACAAAAATGTATGTGGAAGATCTTCCAGACAAGCAGTTAACAAAACAAAAAAATAGTACAATATTAGATCAGAAAAACTGAAAAAATTACTTGCATGGAAGACAAAATGTTTTGGTTGATTAGCTTGAAAGCATTGTAATGAAATAAAGTTTCTCAAGTAAGATAAGATGGGAAAAAAAAGGAAAACTCTTTTGTGCAATATGGATGCATATTTAATTAACTGTATTTAGGTACGTGAACTACATACATTTTTGTCCAGTAGGGGGCAGAATGATAATGACGTAAAAGGAGGAGCTGGCAGTTTGTGTTTGCACAAAAGAATGTCGGGCCTGATTTAGCGTCTCAGTAAGTACCGCGGCTCCTACTCACTGCAGCCTTATTTTTGTGTATGCAACACCACTAAAAAGAGCTTCTGAAGTTTCCTTAGCCATCTGGAAGAAAATGCTCCAGCCTTTAATACCAATATATTCTATCCATGTTTTCCAACAGTGTATCAATTGCAGCTAGAAATGCGTTCAAACTGGGTAAGCAGAGCAAATGCTGTTTTTCCTGAGAGCCGCAATGATGCTAGCTTCTATTTCATGCAGCACATCTGGGACCGTGTTAAAATATTTCCCTTTTTTTTCCCTTTGCAGTACTTGATTAATTCTTATTTTGTAGATGTGGAAATCCTTCTCTGGTTTATGTTATTGCTATAAATATTTCTTCTTAACTGCAAAATAAATACACTTTGGCAGCAGGGAAGAAGAAATTTTCCTAATGCACCTCACAACTGCATCCAGTATAAAACAATGTTCTATTACAGTTACAACATTTCTTTGAATGCAGAGTAGAGACAACCTAGGCTGTGCACTGCACCATTGGGGAGAAATGGTTTATTTACCCTGCTGGAAAGGGGACTTAAAACCTAGGTTTATGATTGTTTGGACTGGAAAAGGACAGAGAAGCAAGGTCAGCTTGGCTCAAGTTTCCAGACACAGAAGTGCCTGATGTTGGCTACTCTGAGCCTGACCTGGTTTTGAAAGCCTTCATAGAATATTGCTTTTATCCCATTGCCTTAAAAGAACTGGAAAAGGAGCTGCCAGCAAGGCTTGTGCAGCAGTGAACAGTGGTGACATGAGACGTTCTTTCACAGGATGCAAAGTCAACTGCTATGAATCAGATGGGCTTTTGTAAAAGCATGGGACAGGATTATAGACAGCAGCTCTGATAAAGAGTGTCTGAAGAAGAACAGGAGGAAACACTAAATGAATTTAAGTTATAAATTAAAAAGAAAGGGAAAGTAATAATTTAATTCAAAAGACATCACTCCCATCCCCGGACCTCTGGAGACATCCAAGCCCTCCTTTAACTGAGATAAAAACAGCTGCCATGATTTTTGCGACAGGGTGGTTGGCTTCTTACATTTAGCAAATAGCATCTGCTTGAGCATGCTATTCTGACTCTTTTATGTATCTGTCAAGGTTCATTAAACTAGAACAGAATTTGGCTAAATGTGGCAGCTGATGTACCTGAATAATTGTGTTAAAAGGCATTTCTAGCTAAAAACATGGTAGATGAAATAAATGTGGCAATCCTTAAAACATCCGCTGAACAAAGCTGCTAAAAATTAAGTGCTTAGGGCCAAACATGACAGTCTTTTATGTGCAACTTCATTCTTTGCATTCATGCAGTTGAGGTAGCCCAGCTAAAGCATCTTCTTACAGCATGGAAGAGAACAACAGTGTGTTTATTTTACAGTAGTGTGACACGGGTTAATCTCACCACACAGTGCTGATCATTTTCTTTTCCTCAAACGACTTGACATCAATATTTCTTTTCTTTTTTTTCAGACTTGGGCCTTTGAAACTGTATGTTTTAAAATGGGGCTAAGACGGTTAATTCTGTCTATGTCAAGGACGAAAGCCTTGCCTTTGAACTCTGCTTCTGATATATTTTCTAGTGGTGAAACCAAGGACAAAAGTACACTGACAAACAGTGTCCTTATGAGTAACCCTGTAGCCTTTGACTCTGTTGTAGTAGGTTTCCTAAAGCCTGTATGCTAGTATACTTTATAGTATACTATAAAGCTTATAGTATACTATATATAGTATATATAGCTTATAGTATACTATATATAGTATATATACTTTATAGTATACTATAAAGTTAGGTTGTGTGGGAGTGCAGTGTATTAGCCAGAAACAGGGGCTGTGGGTATTCCATGTTTCATATGAGCTCTGTCAGACAACAGGAAATACAAATACTCCACTACAGGTGTTCAAAGTTCTCAGGTTTATAATTACTATTTGTAAGAAATGTACAGATTCTAGTCATATTTCTAAAATAGCTTTTGATATAAACATTAAAGTTCCTGATAGCATTTTAAAAAAAGGAAGATAAATTCAGTCTTTGTAATGGAGTTACATACACATATAACAAGGCATACGTCACTTCACCTGCACTTGTTAAAACTGGGTAAACAAGTACATGGATCCAATGATAAAAATGCTGTTTGTCTGATGCAGAGACATCTTTCTGTAAAGACAACTAATGCATCTGAAAGAAGGCTCCTAACCTAAAAGTTACAGATGGGTATAATAAGCTAAATTATATGAATCTGGGCCTTTCTCTGCCTCTGCCTCCATTCCTATTTATAAGATATAGATATTGATTTTCTGCTTTAATAATTAAAGCAAATGTAATAGACCTCCAAGCAGGTAGGTATTTTTCTTTCCTCTGTACTTTGCCCTTTGTGAGCAGTGGAAAGTATTTTGGATCCCACACGTTTGCGATTCCACCCTGCCTAGTTCATGTGGCGTGAAGGTGATGTTTCTCTTGTCCTACACATACCTGACAGTGATCTGGAGAAAAGTAGCACCATTTGGGGTCAGATGAGCACCAAAGATGAAGTCACAATATCTGTCACTTCACAGCTGCAGTTTCAAAATGGGTCCCACAAATGCCATTTCTATACAGGTAACTCAGTTTTTAGGAACTTCTCCAACTGCTGCCCTTCTACTGCCAACATCATAGTTCTTTCTGGTCTCCTTTTCTGTCTAATGACTAAACCCTTTTCCTCCTACCTGTTTCTAAAGAGCTTTGCCTTTTTCTCCAGTCCATTTTGAGCTTCATGGTCTTCCATTGTTATTGATTGCTGTGCTAAAGACATAATAGGGAAACCAGGTATCTTCCAATGCTAAAATGGTGGTTTGCTATTTTTACGGTTACACTATTTTCAGTAGTGAAGCAGTGAGGTAATTACATGCAAAAAATACAATTAAAAGAAGAAAAAAACCTCCACTTTTGTCATCTGCAGTCTTGAAACAATCCATATATTGATTTACAGAATGATTTTTACAACACACTGATACTTCTCAACTGGTCCCTGAAGCTGCTCAGTGGGAATCTCCAGCTATCTGCAAATTCTGTAATAATTCCAACTATACATACAGTAACAAATGTTAACAAATGGTAACAAATGTGAAGTAGAGCACAGCTCATAACTCTAGAATTATAAAAAATACCATCCCAATTTATGGTGTTCTACTGCTCTCTTTTTTGAGATAAAATATAGCTAATATTAAAGCTCCTTCTGTGCCACACCTTCCAGTGTCCTAGGTCTAGGAAACGTGGACATAAACAGAATGAATTCTGGATGCTCCCCAACATCCAGTGGCTTAGTAGCAATACATGTTTGAAACAAAGTTATACTAGCGAAACAGGGTGCTCTGATGGCTTAAAGGTACTTAAAATACCGTAGTGTTTACCTTTTGATTTAAAGGAATACGAGGGCATTTTTATTCTAACATAACTGCAGCAAGGGGGTGTGAACTTATCAGAGATAATTGAATGGGAGCAAAACCTGTGGCTATAAATCCATATCCTGCTCTTAACTGTAACTGTAGGTCCTAATAAATGCATTAAGAGTTGGGGATGAGCTCTAACTACAGAAATTGGCTAGAAGATTCTTGCTTTGCTTTCCTGTACTGGATAGATGCAAGCTTCTACCCCAGTCTGAGTGAAGTTCAGATATTTGCTGAGACTTCTGACTTGTTTTACTCAAATGAAAATCCTGATTCTTCTTTACTGCCTTTTGCTACCACATTTTGCAAATATGTTTCATTTGTCTCATAGCCTATGCTAGAAGAGCAACTGTTTTGGGCTCTGTATGTTACTGTTTGACTAGAAAACTGCAGCTAGACCGCAGCTCCACATCCTGTGTGGGGTGAATTAACAGGATTTTTTGCGTTTGCCAGATCTTCCTTTGAGAATGGGAAGTGGGAAATTACAGTTCTATTCATTAGAATCGCTTCTGGGATGCATCCTGCTATGCAAGTCTGATAAGCTCATTGCTGGCCACCTTAGATATTCTCCATCTGCTTTCTAGGTCACTTTTCCCATGGCTCTTTGGAAGTAGGTTTGGTGTCTGTGTACAAATCCTATATTCTCCTTCAAGGTTGCTATTTTCTTTACCTTTTTGCTCTTGAATAATTGCTTATGCATTTTATTTGTAGTTGAGGTTCATTTATATGTATGTATGTGTGAATATAAAACATGACTCAATATTAGATTCACAATCAAAAACTCATTAGTTTTGTTTGGCCAGAAAAAAAATGTGTCCACTTTTCAAACTACTAGGAAGGGGCAAAATCTAGTATGCTAAATGCTTCAGGCAAATGTTAAATGCTTCAGGCAAAGCATTTAAATGTGTCTAAGGGAAATAGTTTCTGGATAAGGAGCTAGTTTTACCGTTTCTAAACATACCTTCTGTACTTTCTAAAAACATGTAAGGGAAATTGTTTCTGTATGGTGCACATCAGACATTTTTCCATTAATGAGTTCCCTTAGCAAGTAAGTGCCAAAGCTAAAGTACAGAGAAGGTGATAGATTAGAATTTATCTCAACTGAACTATGACATCTTTGGCACAGGGAGAACATTTTACTATTTATTTGCAAAGCCACTAGGACAATGGAAACCACTTTGGCAACACATAGCCCCGGATGGTACTGCATATGAATAATGAATACCAGAAGTATATTTCAGATGAAGAACCTCTCTCTAGCTCTTTGCCAGGACCAGCTTGCCAGGTTTCCAAGCAAAGTGCAAGATTCATTTATTTTGCCTGATTTTAATCAGGTATTTTAAGCAAAGTTTTTCAGTTCACTTCATTTGCAGTATTCGGATGGACTGTTATACCTTTTCCATGTCTATTCCATTTGGATTTATTCAGCCTATATAGCTATTACTGTTACAGTAACTGAGTACATTTAAAAATTGAAAGATATTTCATGAATCCCCACTGCACAAACATATACATTATGAAGGACTTGGGAATGCTTATAAATCAGGAACAAAGATTAGAAGTTATGTTATAAGTAATAACTTTGAAATTATTCTCTACAGTAATTTCTAATTTTTTTGTACATTTTTGTTTCAAATTGCCAGCTTGGAGGAAGGTCACTGTCTCCCTTGAGAGATTAGATTGTAGGCAAAAAGATGGCATTGTCAGTACAATTTTCCTCATATTAAAGGCATTTCCTCCTTTTCTCAGTTTAATTTCATCCCATGATCTTCCCTGCAACAGACTTAATGGGCATCCATCCTGTTATATTCTTGAAACCCCTAACCTCATGATGTGGGAATGGCACATCAGTATCTTAACGAGAAAAATATATGGTGAGAGCTGTGAGGTTAATTATCCAATTTCTCCTTCTTGGTGGCCAATTATCTTGCCTGAAGTGGCCAGCTAATACAAAAACATGCAGCTTGGAACCATCCTTTAGCACATACTGGGGCAGTGGAGGGATGTGCTACAGGTATTGGAGGCACAAACAGGTTCTATGCACGTGAGGAAGAACTTGAGGTATTCCAGGTTGGCAGGATGTACTCAGCTGAAATGAAAATAATAATGCAGGACACAGATCCTAGGAAACCAGGTGTTAAAAGTTCTGAAGCAACAGTTGTTTGTAATTACATGCGTACATCCCACGGTTTTTATATGCAACCAGAAAACTTCAGCTCATCCCATGACTGGAGTGTATGGGCTGGTGGTAAAATGCAGGTCATCTCAGGGTGAAATGCACCAGAATCTGGGGATGACTTGGTTATTGACAAGTAGGCTGAGCCAGGAGACAGCTCTATGTGTTTCATCACTGCTTACCTTTAGGCAGACTGGGAGTTTGTTTTCAGCTTCTGTAAGTACTTGTTCACAAAACAGATCTGGGGACTGAGTCATATCTGTTGTCCCTAATGTACTTATAAGAAGATGGGCTGGTCCCCTGTAAATGTCCGCAGTGTTAGACTATCATAGGTGGCATCAGTTCTCTCCATGTTGTATTGAAAATTAAGTGACCATTGAGCAAGCTAACTTTGTTTAATGCTGTCTGGGGACATCGTCTTAGGGAACTTCCCTGATGCTGAGGTATCATCCCAAGGAAGGGCTTTTGGAATACGAGCAGCGGAAGCCCTAGTGGATGCAAAGGGGATGCCCTGTGTAGGTGCTGTCGTGGTTTGCCTCAGACGGCAACAAAGAACCTCGCGTCCGCTCTCTCAACCCGCTCCCCACCACACCGCACACACACCCCCCCCGCCCCCGCCCCGGCCGCGGGGGGAGAATCGGCAGAAAAAGGCAAAACTCGGGGGTTGAGACAAAGGCAGTTTCACAGAACAGCAAAGGGAACAAGAAAACACCAACAATAACACAGACAGAGGAATATACAAACACGGTTACGTTACCGACTGACCGGACCGGGACGCCCCCGCCCGCTCCACGCAGCGAATCACCGCCCCTTTCCCCGGCAGCTCCCGCTCCAGACTGGGCATGGCTCCCACGGGATGGAATACCTGTGTCCCTGCCGGGGCCTGGGGAGAATAAAACTCATCTCACTGGAACCAGGACAGTGCAAAGAAGTACCTCACCACCACAGATACTCTTCCAGACATGTTATTTACACCTGCTGTGGTAGAGATTTCAGGACTGTTTGCCTCATCTGTACTGTTCTACCACAAGAGGTCTCTTTTCCATGCTGTTTTTTTATCTGATGGAATTAATCTGAGAAGCATGGTAGACTGGTGTGTGAGGTAGAAAAAGAGAGGAGCTGCAAGACAGTGGTTCCACATACATCCTTTCTCTTACCCAGGATCTGAGGATTTTCAGCAAAGAAGAATGTAGAGAGAGACTAGGATGCATTTGATCAAGAAAGTGATTTAAAAATCTCACTTTCTTGGATCATGGAGATCTTTTTTCATGTCTGCTGAGAAAGCCATCAGTTACTTAGTCATGAACTGGAGTTTATGAGTGATTACAGTTTTACGTGATGTAGCTACATTAAGACATACCCTAGCACTTTGTTTGCTTCTGCATAACATAAATATTCACAAAAGGGAGAAAATGTACACCAGTAAGAAGAATTGAGACTTTTAGATAAAATGAGAAGTTTAATTTAAGGTTAGAAGAGATTGCAAAGGGAGGAAAGGCTTTAGATTTGAGTGGAGCTCTGTATATATTCAGATCTGAATCACTCATTATGATCAAAAATTGTATCCTTTTTTTTGCTTGCTTGTGTTTTACCTGCTTGTAGAAGCAGGTAACTGTAAAGAATAAAGAAAATCCACTGTAATTTTTATCCTGCATTTGTGAAGCTGTGTCATGTTGCTTGTAGAGAACTCTTGCTGTCTTCTTAATTTGTGAGGATAAAGGATCACAGTTTATTTGAGAAAACAAAAGGTTGCTCAGTCTTTGCTGAATCCACTCTGCAAGCACATTCGGCACTTTTCTTTTTAGTTTATGGACAGCTGAAGTAAAATATATGTTGCAGGAACTACTTGTTACCACTCAATTTTGCCAAATGTTTACATGCACCTTTTTCTAGTATATGAGTAACCTCAAGTAATCAAAGGACAAAGAATGACACGTGTACTTAGCTAGATGTGTTTAAGCACTAACTGAACTGGGGCCTAAAGTATTAGAAGTATATTACTGGTATTATAACACTGCATTACAGATTTTAAGGCCTTTCTTAAATCATTTAAATTAAATGGGCTGTGCACCTCAAGAATAAATAACATGTTTTTTCTCACACACTTTACAGAACGAGGCTCAAAAGGACATCTTGACCTTACAGAGTTAATAGGAGTTCCTCTTCCTCCTTCTGTCTACTTTGTCACCGGCTATGGAGGGTTTCCAGCTTACAGTTTTGGTCCAGATGCTAACATCGGTCGATTGACAAGTGCTATAATACCATTGCCTTTCTATAGAGATTTCTCTATCGTAGTTACAGTGAAACCAAATAGTGATCGTGGAGGAGTGCTATTTGCAATAACAGATGCCTTCCAGAAAACTATTTACCTGGGAATGAGACTTTCACCGGTTGATGACAGCACCCAGAGAATAATTATGTACTACACAGAGCCTGGTTCCCATGTCTCCCGAGAGGCTGCTTCATTTAAAGTGCCAGTGATGACTGACAGATGGAATAGGTTTACAGTGACTGTTCAGGGGAATTATGTTGCTTTGTTCATGGACTGTGAAGAATATCAAAAAGTTCAGTTTCAAAGGTCAGCTCAAGCCTTGGTATTTGAATCTGGCTCTGGGATATTTGTTGGTAATGCAGGAGCCACAGGACTGGAAAAGTTCACAGTAAGTACTGATAAATTCACATGCCTCAGTGTTTTATGCATGTACTCTCTACCCAAGAAAGTCTGCTTACAATGATTATATCCCAAATGGGGTTACAAATTATATAGCTTGTATTTTCCATGCCTGGCTAGGGTTCAGGCAGTGCAGATACATAAACTCTGTCTTAAAACGCAAATGTTCCTAGAACCTCAGAATTTTATTAATGATCCACATATTAAGCTCAATGCTCAGTTTGAATACTAGGAATTTCAAAGTAAATATATCACATAATTTTATATGGCCTTTCTATGAAGGGAAGACTATCCATTTCTTTAATTTGAAGCTTATCACGTACTTTAGAAAAATAGAATGGACTGAAACCACCACTACAGGGCTCCCAAGCCTTCTTAGCTTGGGTGCAGGCATCCTTCCTGCTGCATCCTGACTGGAATTCTCAGCCATTGAGGTTCCAAATGGAAATGTGAAAGCTGCCAATATTCCTGAGGTTGACTCATTGTCAAACTGAAAGGGAAATGTCACACCCTTTCTGTCTTGTTTTTGTACTTCCCTTGCGCTTCAAAACATGTACAGTATTTTGTAAGATTAATGTCTCTTTCCCTAAATTAGTTAAGCAGCAGCACAAAACTGAGTGTATCCTTTGCTTTAGAGAAAAAAAAATTCTTTCCAAAGTTCAGGTGTACTGGCAGGTTGTGAGGTCCTTTTGGTAAACAACAAGGATAAAGTACTTTTACAAATTATCTGGCTAGTCTAAGCACCTAGAATTACAGGAATATATTGATTAGCAGCAAATAAGTGGTGGAAAGGGATACGTCGGAAAACTGCCTGCTGGCACTACCTTTCTTAAACAGATGGGATGACTGGAGTATTGAGGATGCCTGATTAGTAAGTAGGAATGGGAAACATTCAAGAAAATGAGACTGCTTTGGTATCCCACCTGGAAAACACATATGTGATGATCAGTTGCTAAGATTATCACCAATAAATCTGTAAATATGGTGACAGCAATGCATGGTGGATTACACTCTAAGGCATTCCCACTGAAATAGGCTGTTCTGTATGCTATATCAAGTACATACATTTCAGCCAATATTGTGATTGCTTCAGTACTACTAGTTGTGATGTATACTCTAGGTCTTGTTGCCTTTATTTCTTCATACATCATATGTCACAATTGCTTTAGGGCAGAAAAACTAAAGGGTTGATTCCTCCCAAAGCGCTGTTTGTATGATAAGAACAGTTTACTTTGCCAAAAATAGAAACAGTTCACAGCAAATAAATGGATGTCAGTTGCTGGTTTGCTCTGGCTAATGGGAATTTGTGAGTCTAAGACTCTGGTTGCCAGACGCAAAAGAACATAACTGTCATCAGATTTCATGGCAACAAAAGGAAATTCTAGCCCTGGTGCTTGTAAAGAAAAGTAGAAACCAGACAACAACCAAATATAGCTGAATCACTGATGATGCCAGATTCTGCAAACGAGCTTTAACAGGAAAGGCAGCAGCAGGGACAAGACTCACAGGGGAACTACAATGCCTCGTACCTACTGTCCCTACCATGGCAGACTTGGCCATCACTTTCCAGGTTGGAATAATTGGCTAGCAGCAACACTTGGGAAACATTAGGGCTCTCCATTTTGCTTTCTTCACCATCCAGAGCCACACATTAGAGCATGAAGAGAAAAATGTGTTCTCCAAATGTGATTCACTCAAACTGTGAAAACAAAGCATCACTTCCAAGAGACTCCTTAAGTGTCTGATTGTGCCTCCTTTCATGTATAATTTTTCAGCAAACTGTTTGGTTAGTCTGACATGGTTCAATATCTGAGTTGCCCATTATTAAGTTTTGAGAGAAATAGGATAGTTCAGTTCACTGAGCTGTTTTCTCAGACTGCCTACAAACTCAGGAGATACCAACTGCATGAATTTCATGGTCTTTGAAGATACAGAAATTAGAGGACCATTAAAGACAGAATCTCAGATTTTATTCCTTTCTGAAATATTCTAGAAGCCACCAGAAATATTGCTTCAAAAGTACTTCCTAGCTTATAACTCCCCAATGCTTCTCGGACAGGGAGAGAGGACTGCTGCAGAGAGGAAAGAGTGAGCAGAAAGCCAGACATAGCAGTCTATACACTCCCCTGGAGTTTGCATTTTTTGGTGGCATTAAGTATCAGCAAAGCACACTACTTATCTCAACAGTTGTTGCACTTTTCCTTACCAAGACTCAGGCTTTCTATACCCATGAGTGAGCAAATCTGCTGTGTGGGGTAGTGCTCAGCAGATGGAGCACAACCAAGATACTGTTGGATGTTGTAAATGTTCTAGCTCCTTGAAGAGAAGTCACTGGAATGAGAAGTATTCTGTGTCTGTCTAGAGATAAAGACTAAATCTGTCAGCTTCTTCAGGCTCTTGTCTACACAAAAATACGAAAGCAGAGAAACAAAATATAGTCAGCAAAACAGGAAGAGGCAGGTCGTGTGTTAGGTAAGATGGCTTTTGATTTGAATGTCCATCTTTTTGGCTTACATGTGCATCATGCCTAACTCTGTGAGACCTCATAACAAGGGGAACATCCACCACATGTTTCTTATAACACTTTGAGTCTTTGTAACCTAAGAAACAAGACTTAATGTTTAAAATGAGATTGTTGCTGCTTCTTCAGCATGTCAGACTGAGAAATATAATTTGTAACCCTGAAAAAAGAAACCTTTGATGTCAGAAAATCCATCTCCTTTCTTCCCACTTTGAAAAGTTTTAAGCTGGTTTCTCCCTGACCGACTTCATCACTTACTGATATTTCCATCCCATCCTTTGTCTCCATTTTTAGGAGTTTTCATATGCCATTTTTGAAGCTGTGATGCACTTCTTAACTAGAAAAAACAGACATTGCTTTACAGACTCTAGGACATAATCTAGGACTAGATACTTCAATTGGGGCACTAACAATACAGTGTAGCAATTGTATTCTCATTGGGAAACAATTATGGTATTCTGGCAGCTTTAGTTTTTTCTACATTTTGCAAAAGGAAAACGTAAGAACATATTTACATTTTTAAACTGGGCTTATTATTATAAAATTTTATGCTTCAGATCATTTTCCAAGCAAATCAGAATAAAATCTGGATTTTTTTGTTGATTTGTTTAGTTCTCAGCCCTCCATACACACACACCTACTGCACCCTCCCTCCCCTCCCCCCACTTTACACATGCTACTTAAAATATTACTTTCTTGACCTGTTTTTGTTGTTTCATGTAGGGCTCAATTCAACATCTGACAATCAAATCTGACCCAAAGGCTACTGAAGATCATTGTGAAGATGATGATCCTTATGTGAGTATTCTTAGAAACACTTCTTTATCTATCCTCAGTGCTTCAGAGATTTCAAAGCCATTTGCCATTAGACACTTTTTATAAGACTAAATGTAGTATTAATTCTTGGGAACATGCTATCATACTTAAAACTATCTTTGTGTGGGAATCTCTTTTTTTTGACTACATGGCCCCTAAAACTGTGATTTTTCAAAAAACATAATTTTCTTTTGTCTATAACACTTTTGAGAATATGAACTGTGACTTTTATTTTTCTGAAGGGTCATTTTCATAAAATGCTCTAAGTAGTGAAATAAGTTATCATAATGACACTGAGATTCCAGCAACTGAAAAAAAAAAAAAAGTTTTTTCTGCATTGAAGTAGCCATTTCCTTGGAGATCATGCTTTTTTCCCCCTGACTTTTATGAACTTGTTATCATGATTGGGTTTTGCACAGGCTTCAGGGGACACCAGTGGCAATGGCAGCATTCAGGAACATGAAGGTATTTCTGAGACACAAGAAGTCCTTGCACCTTCTCATCTTCCCATAAGGGTAAATTTATTTTATTTATTTGCTTTACATTTCTGGTTTAATATCACTTTTTTAGATAGCAAAGTCTGCATTTTGTCACTAGTTTTTCATATGTGGCAACTTCCAAAGGCACCTGTGAGAGCAACATGCGTCCATCCATAACCATGCCTGCACTGTGCCAGATCAAAAATCTGGTACATTTGACAACAATCAGCAACCAGTACTTTGGGAACAGTATAATAACAGATCAGGAACATAAATATGAGACTTACCAGGAATACTCTTTCACTCTGCAATAATTTCCATATTAGGAAATGCTTCAGCCAGGAGTGTATCTGTTTGTGTTTAGTGGACCTCAGCTGACTTTTTCACCCTTTAATTTCTTGTTTTGTTTTTTTAACCCATGGGAATTTTACCATCCTCAGCTTCATGCTGCAGAGTTACTTTGCTTATTTAATGACATGTTTTGTGAAGGACTTGCACCTTTTTCTTGCCCTTCTGAACATGCTAACTGCAGCTCTCATTTGATGGTTACTCTACTGGAATTCAGAGTAAATTTTAGCTCTTCCATGGTCAACATGAATGCAAAAAACTTTTTTTTTTTTCTGCTATGGCTTAAAATTCTCTGAGCAATCTTTTTACAACTTAGTTGTGTATTGACCTGGCTTCCTGCTCCTGATGTGTTTGAAAAGAGATTTATTATTAATCTTTATGCCTTTTACATATAGCTCATCAAACTCTTTTTGGCCTGCCTTGTTTTTCACAAAATCACAGACTAGCTGCGTTTGAAAGGGAGCTCTGAAGATTGTCCTGTCCAACTCCCTTCTCAAAGCAGAGTCAAGTACAGCAGGTTGCTCCGTGAGCAGGTTGCTCGGTGCCAGTGGGTTTTGGATTTCTTCAAGGATGGAGAGTACACTGCCTCTCTGTTCCGGTGTAGTTTTTTTCTGATGCAGAACTCGGATTTCTTGGATTTTAATTTGTGTCCATTGTCTCTTTTCCCTTCACTGGCTACTACTGAGAAAGGTCTGTCTCTGTCTTCTTTACTCCCTCCTATCAGGATTTTGTACACATTGGTAAGATTGCTCAGAGCCTCTTCTTCATGGGGCAGTCCTTGCTCTCTTATCTTCCTTATCTATCTTCCTTCTCTTATCTCCCTCTCATAGGTCAAAAGCCCTAGTTCCTTAATGATCTAAATGGTCCTTTGATGGACTTGGTCCAATATGCCTGGTGAGCCCAAACCTGGACACAGTACTCAACATGAGGGTCTCATCTGTATTTCTTAATACAGAAAGATCACCTCCCTCAACCTGCTGGTGATACTCTTCCTAACGCAGACCAGGATGCTGCTGGCCAGCTTTGACACAAGGGCACATTGCTGGCTCTTCTTCCACTTGTCTACCGGCATCCTTTCCTGCAAAGTTGCCTTCCAGCCAGTTGGCCCCCAGCCAGCACTGCTGCATCGGGTAATTCCTCCCCAGATGCCGGGCTTGCATTTTACTTTGCTGAACTTCAGGACATTCTCATATGCTTATTTCTGCAGCCAGCTGGGGTTCTTCTAAATAGCAGCAAAATCACCTGGTGCCTTGATGACTCCTCTCCATTTTGCATCACACAACACAAAATTTAACAGACGAAATCTTATTGTGCTTTCACTTTTTCTCATTTGGATACAACTGCAGTTAATTCAAGAAGGATGTCTAACTTCTCTACTCTATCCAGAAAAAAATCAGTTCTGTTAGATATTGCTTTTCCTGTTTAATAATCTTTGTAATTACTACACTGTTAAAAATTACACACAACAATAGTAGAATTTTTTGGCTTTTATTCCTCCTTTTGCAGGATGTCATGGTTTAAGCCCAGCTGGGAACTAAGCACTACACAGCCGCTCGCTCACTTTTGCCCAGTGGGATGGGGGAAGGAAGTGGAAGGGTAAAAGTCAGAAAACTCGTGGGTTGAGATAAAGACAGTTATTAGGTAAAGCAAAAGCCCTGCATGCAAGCAAAGCAAAATTAGGAATTCAACCACTACTTCCCATCAGTAACCATGTTCAGCCATCTCCAGGAAAACAGGGCTCCATCACACGTAATGGCTACCTGGGAAGACAAAACCTCCATAAGTCCAAATGTGTCCCCCCCTTTCCTTCTTTTTCCCACAGCTTTATATACTGAGCATGATGTCATATGGCATGGAATATCCCTTCAATCAGCTGGGGTCAGCTGTCCTAGCTGTGTCCCCTCTCAATTCCTTGTGAGCTCCCAGCCTACTCACTGGCGGGGGGGTGTGAGAAGCAGAAAAGCCCTGCTCAGCAATAACTAAAACATCCCTGTATTATCAGCACTGTTTTTAGCACAAATCCAAAACATAGCCTCATACTAGCTACCATGAGGAAAATTAACTCTATCCCAGCCAAAACCAGCACAGAAGAATGTTGTTTCTCTGGATAATATCAGCACATTATTCACTGTTGCAGAGTACAAAAGGTAGAAAAATTCTATTTTAATGAGCAAGTGTTATTGTTACATTGCTAAAAAATTGGTAATACATCCATGATTTACATGAACAGGAACCTAAAAGTGTAATAGCTATTGTTCATCACTATATACCACTCCCAGGGAGGAAAAATGTGACCGTTCTCTTCAATTTTCCAAACATATGAGATCAGTAGTCTTGGTTGCCAAAATGTTATTTCAAGATCTGACAATGTCAAGGTAATACAGCAATGTCACACCTTTTTCAGAAGACCAAGAAGTTGCCTAGAGTTAACTGGAATTCCATAATTAAGCTAGAATCAATGCCCAGAAGGAAAAATGACACAGAAGAAGTATTATATCATATAATTTATCATTTGGTAATGATGAAGTTGTGGTTGTCATAAATGAAGAAGCAAAGTATACCTTTCCCTAATGTACCTCTCAAAGACACACTTGCTCATCAATGATTGATTGCAAACATTTTTCCATTCAGCTCTAATACTTCACTTACTTTATTTTAATTTCTCCACAAATTATTGTCTGTTTTGATGCTATTTTAATTTTCATGTTAAAACATTTTTAAGATTGTCTGGGAAACTGAACCAGGCTTTAAGTACAGAAATAATTTTCTCAGAAGTGCTACACCACAGCGTTAATAAAGCAGATATTTATATATGGCAGATTATGACCCTTAGAAAACAAGAAAGACAGAAGCCTCTTCATAGCTCTTTTTTGTTCTACAGACACTTTTTTGGTGGCAGATAGATTGTTAATTTCTTGGACTGGTAGAAACAAGCTTCATTGTGTCTGCGTGCAGTACCGGTTACTACTACAGTAACTCTTTGTATGAGCCATAGGCTCATAGGCTCAACAATATTAATTGGTGCACCTCCAACTCCCACTTTGGGATTGTCTGCAAACTTTATGAGCAAGCAAGCACTCTGCTGCCTTCTCAGGTCATTGGTAAAGATGTTAAACAGAACAGATCCCAGGATGGACCCTGAGTATGTCCCACTAAACACTATGCTCTGAGTTCAATCATCCAACTATTTTTACCCATCTTGTTGCTCTCCCATCCAGACTGTAATGTCCTAGCTTGGATGCAAGAATATCGTGGGAGACAGTGTTGAAACCTTGCTAAAATCAAGGTGTGTTACACCTGCTGCTTTTTCCTCATCCACATATACAATCATTTTATCACATAAGGCAATCAAGTTGGTCAGGCATGATTTACCCTTGGTAAATCCATGCTGACAGTTCCTAGCTACCGTCTTCTCCTTCATATGCCTAAAACATGTTCCAACAGGACCTGCCTCGTGATTTTCCCAGAGGTAAAAGTGAGGCTGGACAGTCTGTAGTCATGTGGATTGTTCTTTTGGCTTTAGAGTAAATGTAATAATCTGAGAGTAAATGTTCCAAATGAGTTTTGCCATTTTTAAACTGGTTTTTTTATTATCCACACACTGATTACAAGAAATGTAAAAAGTTCTAAATTCTTTTTATGGGGATTATGAAGTATGGTCTGTATTGCATATTAGTATTTGGTATTCTGTCTTTGTCATTGTTTCTTAATTCAGAGATAAATATAAAATCCACTAACAGATTTTACCTTTCGATAACCTAGTCCCTCATTATTTAATCTGCGGTCTTTACAGAAGTGACACACACAGTTTTATACATATTGACACAAACGAGCATAGAACCAGATTTGTTTCATGGTGACAGACAACAAAAGTTGCAAGTTGTAGCTAGGGAGGTTCAAGCTGGATTTCAGGAAAACACTCTTTAATAGGATAATAGTGCAGCACTGGAACGTTTCAGCCAAAGGGGATATCAAACCTCTGTCCTTAGAATTTTTCAAGATTTGGTTAGACAAAGTCATGGCTGAGCTGATCTACTTACATGGGTTGTCTACTTACATGACCTCGAGAGGTTCCTTCTAACTAAAATTTCTTCCATGTGCCCATATAACCTGTGGGAATCTTGACTCAGTGACATGGATCGGGGGCCATTTTTTCTTTATGTCTTTTCAAGTCCCCTGTGGTTGGACATAGACTGGACAGAATACCAAAGAAAATGTATCCTTAGCACAAAAGAATTAAGTCTAAAGTTACAGTGAAGTTGCTCTTTCCCAAGGGAGTAATTCCTAAGTCACATTTACACAATCTTTACCTTGCTGTTGTGCCTGTGGTGGCAGAGGTTACATTCAAGAAATTCCATTCGTACATTCTGAACATCATCCTGAACACAAAAGGCAGAGATCAGAGACCAGAGAGCCTGTGAAGACCTGTTGGGCTCTTACAGAGGCCCAGAATGAAGGCTTGTCCTCAACAGTGTGAATCCTTCAGTGAAGCCCTACCTATTTCTTAACAGACCGGGCAATGTGGTGCCCGCCATGTTCCTTGAAAATCATGTGTATAGCCGAAGCTCTTAGTTCTTAGACTGCATATTTGTCTCCCAGAAAATGTAGAAGCCATTGTGTTCCCAGTTAAGGAATGCTAAAACAAGTGTTGATAGAAGGCATACATAAAAAAACCCCCAGCACTTAATGAAGAAACAGAGGATGTAGATTGAACTATGGAATATCTCTTTCTAATATCACCTCAAAGGAAGTGATTAAGATCCCAGCTATTGCTGCATCCACATCAGATCTCTCTCCTGTTACTGAGGGCTTTCTGTGAATTCTGGACCTTTCCTGAGGGAGGATAGTCCTCAGTGTCTGAATTGGGTTGCACATATGGGTGCTAAGAACCTGTCAAAGCATCAGCCTAAATTACAAGGAGATGGTCGAGGTGGCACAAAAAGTCTTTTCCTTCTCACCGGAGGGCAGAAAATCTGGAGAAAATAATATCTGTGAGTTTCCCAAGAAGCATTCTCTTCTGGGGGAAAATTTTAAGATGAATCTGGTTTTATGCACAGAGCCAGGAATACCCTTTAATAACTCTCTTTTTAGGTAGTTCTTCTGAGTTCACTCTCCTGCAGGAGCTAGACTGTAACTAGCTGTCCTCTCTGTAGTGTCCTTCTATTCATTAGGAGCTGCAGATGGGAAAGCAAGGGGACTTAGTGCTTCTCAGAGATTCACTGACTTCTGAGCAGCTATACAAATACTGCTCTGTATATTTACAAATGTACTAAGATAGCTCTGTAAGGAAGACTGCTGTGGGCAGTCCACATGCAGGGGCAGCCACTTTAATTTCTATGAGGCAGGGAAAGATATTAAAACACCCACCTATAATCTCCTGATCCATTTTCCCATTGTCTCTCTGCACACGGAGTACATGTGGACAAGCAGAGAATATCCACCCTTCCATTCTTTCACTAGACAAGTCCTTTCAACTCCATTGGCTGATGTTGATCACTAACCTTTGTTGATCACTTCTTTATTCCACAGATATGTCTTCCTGTCTAAACTAACTGGGATTATTTCAATAGATTTTGTTGTTTTCCTTTTCCAATTGCTTCAGTAAATTACAAATGTACTTTTTTCATTATCCTATCTATCAGGCAGGTAATCATTATTATCTGTCAAGTTTACATTCTTATGAGTGTAGTGTGAGGTTTGGGTTGTTTTTCTACTATCTTCAAGTAAATATCTTTATTTCTCCCATTATTTTCTAGGGCAGAGAGTTAGATTTAGGATATTTACTAATACTATACGTGGGGTGTTTTTTTTTTCCATTTCATAGCTTTTTAAATTATTTCTCAAAATTAAGCATTTAAATCTTTGTCCTACTGTTGCTTTAATTTTCTTCACAGTGAGAAACGAACATCAGGAATGTTTTATAGACTGTACGATTGAGCACATTGTGAATTGTGTGAATTATTTTCTGCTGCTTATCTGAAGTATTTGTTACTCTGCGTCAGAAGAGGGAAGTCACTGGACATTGCATTTAAAGGGAAAAGTTGTTACTCCTTTCTCAAAGTAGCCAAGACCCAATCTTATATAAGGATTTTAAAACACAAAACCCTGTAATACCTGACTAGCTTAACATTTTAAGTTTACTATGGTTCAGATAAACAGGCTGCATAAAAAGGTTTATTGGTCTTTAAGATGAATTGAAATATTCCTACACAGAATGTCAAGAACAAGGTATATAGTTGTAAGAGAAATAAGAGCAGAGGAAACATGCATTTGTTTATTTCTCAAGTGGAGTAAATAGAACTGAAATCAAATGAAATTACTTTTGTCAGATAAATCGGGGATCAGGTCTGGACCACTGTGGAAAATTTCTTTTCCCCTTTAAATGGAGCCCTAAAGCCTATTTTCAATGTATTTCTTAATAACAAGAAGTACATTGAAGCTTTTCCTCAATTATTAGGATACAAAACCAGTGGGATAAAAATCATTCCAGTGGTGCTACCTCTCTTCCTTTTGCTGACAACTCAGGTACTATTTCAGCAAGCCCTGTTACACCATTTTGCACATCTTAACCTGGTTCAAGACCAGGATGCTTGGCCCATTAAGTCTGCTCCAGGTTACCATGGCAACATAATAGCTTTTAAATTTTATTTAAATTGCAAATGCATGTTTGCATGAAGTAATCTCCGTGCTACACTGAGACAGCACTTCTCCAGGTCTCTAATTCCAGTAGGGAGCAGGCTCTTTAGATTCCTGCATGCAGCTGGTACGAGGTTATCGAAATGGCCATCTTTTGCCCACCTACAGCCAGAATGGAGAAGGACGGGTACCAGCCAGCTCTAGGCTCTTAAACTTGCAGTGATAACTTTACATTCCTTGTGTTTTTCTCCCTCTTTATGGGTTTGTCAAGTGTACATCACTTGGTTTGGAGGAATGGAGTTCAAAGGTATTGTGCTAGTTTTTCTCAAGAGCTAGACTAAATCAGTGTGACGTGCTGATAAGCAGAAACTAGATGTGTACTCTAAAGAGGAAAATGAAATAGAAGGCAAAATAAATTAAAAGCTTGTAAACAAAAGAGGATGCATATATTGGCCACTAATAAATTTCATTTTAATGATAGCAATGACAGTTAATGTTTCTAAGGGCAGCATAACAGTAAGGACAGATACTGGCAAGATATTAAATGGGAAAGATCTGGATTTCTGTTTTGTTTCATAAATGCGATAGTTCTGATTACTATGCATTGAGAAAGGTAATCTACTGATTCATGCTTTAAAATATGCGATAAGCTTTTTCTCTAAACAGTTCTTTCGCTTTTTATGGGTTTTTTAGCCTGAAGATACGTTGGCTGAGCCAGTGGAAGCCCCCCCAACTATATTGTCTTATTTGGAAGAAAATGATTTCTCTGGAAATCACAGATCAGAAGAAATCTCTGGAGCAGCTAAACTTAAAGAACAAGGCACTGCCTCTTTTTTCATTTGGTTGGGGGGGTGGAGGGGGTGGTCATTTATGTTCTCTAGGTCTGAGTCCATCATTTCCCTGTGTATGAAAAGCTGCTGTCATATTTTGAGTGGTGCCAGGAATAGAAAATCCTATGGTTTTGGACATCCTGTGTGTTAAAAAAGAATTGGCACATCAAACATTTGGTCTCTGAAACTGCAGTCTGTTAGATTTGCAATTTGCTAACAGCAGCAAAGGTAAGTGGTAGCAACTACAGCCACTGCCCAACATATTTCTCATTTTTCACTCCATATCATAGAATCAGAATCATAGAATCATCTCGGTTGGAAAGGACCTTTAAGATCATTGAGCCTAACCATTAACCTAACACTGCCAAAACTACCACTAAACCATGTCCCTAAGCACCACATCATTTAAAAAATACCTTCAGGGATGGTGCTTCCACCACTTCCCTGGGCAGCCCATTCCAATATTTGATAAACTTCTCAGTGACAAAATTTTTCCTAATATCCATCCTAAAGCTCCCCTGGTGCAACTTGAGGCCATTTCCTCTTGTCCTATCACTTGCTACTTGCAAGAAGAGACCGACCCCCACCTTGCTATGACTTCCTTTGAGGTAGTTGTAGAGAGCAATAAGGTCTCCCCTCAGACTCCTTTACTCCAGGCTAAACAATACCAGTTCCCTCAGTTGCTCCTTATAAGACTTGTTCTCTAGACCCCTCACCAGCTTTGTTGCCCTTCTCTGGACACGCTCCAGAACTGCAATGTCACCTCAATAGGTGCTTATCTCAGTCATTGTTGTTAAACATGCAGAGAATAAATCTACCCTTCTATAGTGTGGAAGTTTCAGTTACAGAACTATGGTTTATAATTTAAAATGAAAAAGAAAAAAAATAAATTAGATAAAATGAAGAAGCTGACCTGAGGAGCTGCTGCTGTGATATTCTACATCACTCCAGTAAAGTGCAAGTGTTAGGCACAGGGAATGAAAGGAGAACAATCCTGTGTCAGTTCAGTGAGAAACATGGCACTTCTTGAGACATACCTCTACAAATAGTGCTACTGGCTCTAAAGCCATGTGGCTCCTTTAAGAGGAATTTAAGATGAGTATTTAATTTGATGACCTTCTGTTATAGTGAAGCATGGCCATTCATGTAAAACTGAATATCACCACTGAATAAACAACTATATCCTACTTACATTCCCTGCAAAGGATGTGAATCTGCCTAGTGCACCAATGGGGTGTTATGGATGTAAATGTAGGCAGCAAAGTAATAAGAGCAGGGCATGATGTACTGAGGAATCTAGTCCTCCACTAGTAAGACAATTTCAGTACAAGTCATAGAAAACAAAAAGTAAAGCTAGTTATCTTAATAAGGCCAAAGACAATGTTCCTATTTCAATTTATACATACTTCAGATAGCACCTTTTGTACATACCTCTTATTTTTTGTTATATAGATGAAAAATAGGCAACCATTAGACTAGAGCTTGAGGCAAAAGATGATGCAATACAGTCTTTTTCCTTAAAATAAACATTTGCTTTATAGTTTTATTCTCACTTTTCTCTTTTTTTTCTTTCCTTTTAAAATTTGCAGAGTTATGAAATGACTAATATTAATCTTTGGGATGTATTTTGGTCATAATCTAAATAATTTCTTTTTTCATACAACTTGCAGCGTCTGCGTTCTGATAAATACCTCTGGCTGGGTTTCATTTTGCTCTGTTTCTCATTAACAAGTAGTTATTTTATTTAGATTCAGCTGTCGTGGAAACTGGACAAGGCAACAGTGAGTCTACCACTGTCACACAGAAAATCTTAAGAGAAGAAGATGGCTCTGGTGCTAGTGTTTTGCCAGGAGGAAGCAGAGACAAGGTCTGTAGAATGGGTTTATCACATGCCTTATCTTTTTCTCCCAAGAGCAGGAAAATATATGAATTTTAGGCACTTTTCTGAATTGGTACCTTTACCTATTCCATCTTAGCAGCATGCCAAAATAGAAGTTACTTTTTAAATTCTTAAATGTCCTCTCATGACATCAGACTGAAAAGCACTGACACTATGCAGAAGTTTGGATCTATAAACATTTAAATAGGCTTGAGATTTTTGACTAGCAAAATGAATTTATTCTTTAAGTTGTGCTTGTTTTTGTTCTGCACTTAAAAAAGTGAGAAACAAAGAAAATAACCAACTTAAATCCTCACCATAAAAGCCCACAATTTTTACTTCCTAAAAGCAGGCATCTTGGTCTTGCATTAACTGCCTTGCAGATGAAAGTCCTGCTTCCTTCTCAAAAGTGTGGAATATAAACAGATTTAAAATTACACCCTTTGAATGCTCACCAAATGCTTCTGTGTGAAGTACCAAGTGCAAAGAAGCATTTCATTATCACAGTGATTCATTATCAGGCGATCCAAACACTAAACCACACTACAGTCTGGAGGAATCCATGCCTAAAATGTGTATCACTGGCTTTCCTTGGTTGCCCACAGGCTACTCTGAAAATTTATAGTTTACGCAAATTATCCCTTTATAAACCAAATCTTGAATTACCATCCAAGAGGTTGATCCTATATTCCATTTCTTGACAAGGGAATGACCGCATGGATTGCACTGGAAAAGTGTCTGCAACTCCTACTTATTTCTTTAAGCAAGCAGTATGTCCTGCCTCTGGACAGCGGCGTATGTTAACACCCAGAGATGAAAAATCCGTTTAAAAAGTAGCCAGCAGCTTTCCTGGCTCTCACAATAAAAAGATGCTTTTACTAATAAAATATTAAGACTGAAGAACCTTCTGGGGTCCTTGTATTACTCATATCTGTGTCAGATCAGTTACATGAAGTTACATGGCTGTTTACAGCCATGCCTAGCTTTTCTCTAGGCTGCCAGCACATTTTTTTAGAAATATTCTAGAAGAGGCAATATCTGAACATCTTTCACCTGTCAGAGATGCCTTCCAAAACTCCTGGTCAGCCTGCCTTGTTGTAAGCGTACAAGCAGGAATTCCTTTCAGGATCCCTCCTGACAGAAAAAGAGATTTTAGAAAGTGTGTGTGCTACCACCAAGTGAGTTGTACACTACTGAACAGAGGAAACTCTGACAAAGATGGGCCGTAATTTAATTGGCAATTCAATTCTGCCACGACCAGGAATAACTATAAATTACATGCATAGAATTGAGACTAGTCACATTTTCAATATCACTTTTTGTCAAATCGCTTATAAAATTCGAAATACCTTTTGGGTAGGCTCCTGTGGGCCTGGCTCCTAGACAAGGAAATTAAGAGAAAATGCAAGGTAGCCTGTCTCTACTTTGAGGTTCACACAGTGCTGAGAAAAATGGCAGCCCTTTTTTTAACTCCTAAATAGAGAGTACTCCAGCCTACATGACTGCAGGCACTAGAAACCGCAAAGGGAGTGGCTATGCCATATGTAGAAAGTCACCCTCTCTGGTGAGATACTGGGCTTTGAAAGGTACTGTGCCTATTGCATTTGTAAGGTAATGTGTAACCTACATTTTGTGTGATTCTGCAAGTTAAAATTATGTATGCCTCTCATTTGGAATCCCGTGAGTTGGAGAGCTCCAGCTGCTCAAATACTTGCCCTGCTTGTTGCCATATTTCAAAATAATCAGCTAGCAGTACATTTTTTGTTAATTAACATTCCTGATCCAAGAGCCACCACAGATTTTTCTAAGCAGAAATTAAATAACAACCCTTCCTTCCTCTTGCCTTTGTGACTTTTATGCCAAAAGTCCATTCTTTGTATTGCTTGAAACTCCAGTCGGTTATGACTGCTTCTGTTTGCCAGAAAACATACAGCATCAAGAAACACAGAACTTTTATTCTGAAGTTCTACGTTGTGTGTTTTGTTCAAGTGTTTAAGGTGTTCCTTACAGGATCTTCTAGTTTCTGTGTTTATTGTGGTAAATTATAAAAAATGGTGAAACATTAGGTTAAGGATCATCCATTTGAGCTGACATAGAAAAGGCTTTAATATTTGTTGGAGGACTTCCAAATATGATTCCTCGACCATTTTCATGCCTGTTTTCACATTTTTTAAAAGCAGCAATTTTAATGTCAAGATGAACTATGGTTCTTACAATCTCTTTTTTATTTTCAGTTTTGAGCTATTTTTCTTAAATAAAAATCCAGTCTTCATTTAAGTAGTGTGACACAAAAAGGTGAAGTCTATTGTGACAAGCAGTTTTGCTACTTAGTCCTATCTTTACAAGTTTTTTCTTGAATTTATTCATATAAAAATGAATATCTTTTATTAATAATAATAAAAAAATTGTTACTGCATTGAAAACTGGTCTTTGTGAGTACATGGTAGAGGTGGGCCTATCTTCTGTAAGTTAATCATTGTACAATTTATGCAATTTGTAATCCAATTAATATGTATTATACTGATTAGGCACGGCATTATTTTTTCAATGTTCTGTAGCACTCAGACAAATGCCCCTCAGGAAAATTTGCTGAAGTCAGATAAACAGTGTTACTGTCATCAAGCACATATAACAAAGAAAATTATGACCTGTTTGCAGACAAAACCATGCTGATTTAGCATTCATTACGTTCACACTTCAATTTTAGAATAGAATAGAATAGAATAGAATAGAATAGAATAGAATAGAATAGAATAGAACTGAACTATTTCAGTTGGAAGGGACCTACAAAGATCATCGAATCCAACTGCCTGACCAATTCAATGCTGACCAAGTTAAAGCATGTTGTTAAGGGCATTGTCCAAATGCCTCTCAAACACTGACAGGCTTGGGGCATCAGCCACCTCCCTAGGAAACCTGTTCCAGGGTTTGACCACCGTCTCAGTAAAGAAATGCTTCCTCATGTCCAGCCTAAACCTTCCCGGGTGCAGCTTTGGTCTTTAAAAAATCAGCTAGTAGCTCCTTTGCTGAAAGCTGTCATCCTGATAACTTTAAAATGCTTGGGTAGTTACTATATTACATCCCTCCTAGTTTCATTAGCTACTAATGGAACACAAAATATTTCATTGCTGCTATAAAATGTGAATAAATCCTAGTGCTTTTTTCAGAATATGATACAAAAATGACTTAAATGTTCTGTCCAGTATAGTGGATTTTAATTTAAATATGTATTAGTGTCAAAGCTTCACCACTGAAAGGGTTTGTTCCTGGTGTATTTAAATTATTCTCTTTATTATTCTTACTCTCTCTTGACTAAATACTGGTGCTTAGCAATTTTTTGCTCTTGCTTGTTGTCTATTTTTACTCTTTGCTACCAGTTTCCTCATTGCATCTTCTGTCACTTTCCTTTTTAAACAAGCTGAATATGTAATCCTCTTTTGTTAGAGTTGTAGATCTCAGGGGATTTGGCTAAAGCATTCCTAAACATCTTTTTAACTTTGGCGATTTTCTCCCAGACAGACTGAGTTTGTGAAACTGGTCTTTTTCAAAACTACATTATTGATTTAGACTGTGCAGATTTGTGCAGATATGAAATAAGACCATGGTCATTTGCATCTAGGTAACCAGGTCTCATTTTTTCCAGCTCAGTAAGCAATTTATTTGTGCTTGCTTGAATGATCTCTAATATGAACTGCCTTTGCTGAATGGAGTATGTTGTTTGTATGGTGCCTAACAGGTTTCTGACTGCATTGA
>VYZM01012554.1:11588-39978 GCA_013398915.1 Dromas ardeola
TTTTATAAGGCTATCGGTAATAGTACTGATTCAAAGCATCATCAACAGGGTCCTTTCGGTGAGTTGAGTGACGAGGAGGCTATCAGAATTTAAGTGCATTTCCAAAGCAACTTTGAGTGGTCGCAAGTCTTATGTGATGAGGTGTGGCACTTTCATGTCCATCAGGCTCTGTATGAGTGCATTGTCTGGCCCAAAAAAATAGTAGGAGCCAGAGTCCAGTGTACTGCAGATTTAAACTGGGACAGCTTCTGTTTCAGAACAACTACTGAGCAGACTTTTGTGCTGTAAAAGCTTATTAAGTGCATGGTAAGCTTCAAACACAATGGTATTCTGTTGAATGTAATTAGACTATTACCATGGTTAAATTAGTACACTTGTTTAGTTTTTTCAGATCAAGGCCTAAAACAGTAAGTCTGAGGAGAGCCTTTGCCTTGAATATTTTCTGATGAAAATATCTGTAGCAATCTCTTAGCTCAGTGATACATAACATTAATTTTAACACATTGCTCAAATATGCTAACTGGAAAACAGCGAGTTGGCTTCTGCATTTTCAAAACTACACATATGTTTTGATTCATTAAACTTATTGAAGCTTCTTAAGGTGCAGGTTGCAATTCAAAAAGTCTCACCTTTCCTGTAGGCTGTGGGAACATACAGGTTTTGTGACCTTCCTATCATCAGGGATTCACCTTTGAAAAAACTATTCAACTGAGAGGCAGATCTAGAGGACACTGACCCTTTTAGTTTAGCACATTGGGTTTTCGAGTAGGACTTGACTAAGTAGCTGCAAGATCTTGGATGCCGCTAACTGGTGACAATTACAACATTTCATTTTTTGAATGACACTTAGGCATGCTAACAGGAAAAATTAATCTCTGCAAAAATCAAAGCTATTGAATAGATGCATCTTGAGATGTAGTGATGGACTAAGATAATCCAACAAAATCAATCCCGAGCATTTTCTACTATTTAGTATCTTAATACAGATAATAATGATGGTGGCCTTATTTATAGCATAGATTCTTTAACACTGCCCGGTGGTGGTGGAAAGTGAGTTGATTTTTTTGTTTGCTCGCTTGTGATTCAAATGTAAGCATGGGAAAGGGAATGAGCCTTCCTAATTTAGCTGTATCTGGCTAATCCCTTATAAACAAATCCTAGTCAGACCCTTTTATTTTTCCACGCATTTTCGGAACGAGAAAAAATGCTTTTCCTCCAGCGTTCTTGAGAGACTGTTGTATGATGAGCTGTGACTTACTGTTGTTTAAAAAAACCCAAAGTAAACAAAACAACATTTACTTACAAGGAGGCACAATATTTGTCATGTTTAACCTTGTTTTTTCAATAGAGATAAGAAATTTCCTGAAGGCATCAGGAAATTGTAATTTTACACTCATAGTATAATTAATTAATTTTGTTAAAATATGTTTACTGTTCCCTTCTTCTGAGGACTAGCCATGGCAGGGGTACAGACTGGGATTTCATTTTTCCCTTGGCAGAGGATGTTTGTTCTGAACCATCTGAGTTGTGTGCGAACACGAATTTCTGTGGAACCCTTTTTTTTTTAATCAGTTCAGATAGTAAATTTCCAAATATTTTCAATATGGAATTTTAAATGGTGGTAGTCATACAGATATGGTTGTAAGAAAGGAAATGCAAATTCTTCCCCCACAGGTCTAAGAGCAAATCCTCAAATAAGGCCTGGAAAGTAAACTCCAGATCTCCTGCCTTCATTGCATGTGATAAATAGCAGGGTTTTGACTTAAAATTCTTGAAACACCTTGGAAAATCATAGAATGGTTTGGGTTGGAAGGGACTTTAAAGATCATCTAGTCCAACCCCCCTGCCGTGGGCAGGGACACCTCCTACTAGACCAGGCTGCTCAAAGCCCCATCTAGCCTGGCCTTGAACACTTCCAGGGATGGGGCATCTACAACCTCCCTGGGCAAACATGTTAGAACACGTTTACAAAATGTTAGAACACGTTTACAAAATGTTAGAACGTGTTCCATGTTAGAAAATGTTTAGATTTGATTTGAGGAATGGAGAGAGATTTTTTTTTTAGTATCTCATTGGTATTCTTGGTTTGTACAAATGATTTAGGACTTGTCAGGCTTTTTGTCTGACCGTGCTGATTTGCATTTCTTTAAAATGACTTCCTTTTTTGTGAAAATGCTATTTTTAGAGAGCCTGCTTTCCCCAGATAGCAAGTGATCAGGCTACCTCCTCTGGTACCCACCTCAACTCAAATATTTATGTTGCTAGATTTCTCACAGCTAGCGTATAGCCGTATTACTTATATTGGCCAAGTCCTGGTCAGGTTGTTTTCTTTACAACTTTGCAGTGCAAAATGTCTGGTAGAATTTGCTTCTTTATCTTATAGAAGTAAGTTTCTGGACTAGGAAAACTGCTTCCTTTCCAGCTTACTGAATACATACTTCCATGGCAAATACAAATCAATGTATCTGAGACCTGTAAGAATATAATTTAAAAAAAAAGAGTAAATCTTTTCTGTGTGTAGGTGTCCATAAATTTTGTGGATTTTTTTTTTCAATAAATACACTTACAACTTGATTTACATGGCAAAATGTAATTGTTCTTTTAGAGTATCTGTTTAAATAGTTCCAGTTTCTAAGTATTTAATTTCTGCTGAAAGTCTTTTTAACAAAGAGACCACAATGCCCATAACAGTATAGCATACCAGCTACTACATCATAAAATGGATTTGGATAAAATGTCTGGAGCTAAAACTTGGGGACACTCTTGGATATATATATAGGGTTATACATGGACCTATCCAAGCAGTCCATGAAGCAACCTGAGCCTAAATCTATAAAGCAAAATGCCTTTTTTTTTTTTTTTTAACTAGTCATTATTGGAACATATAATTATTTAGAGAAGTTTGCTTAAAGGTGTTTAATTCTATAAGATGTTTGGTCTTGCTCTGTTGGAAATAGTTGGCTTTATCACAGGAGAGAATAGCATGGACAAAGATGTTCACTTAACACCTTGCTGGTCTCTAAACGTGCCTGTCCTGGGCTTGGCACTTGGGTCTTACGCTGTTCCCAATTTGCAGGTTTGCTTTCTGCTCTTTTCAGCAATGCTGTTTTTCTGTGGCAGGAAAAAATGGTGTGTAGTCTTCCAACATCATGTCCAGTTCACTTTTTCCTAACTTCTCAGTTAATTGCTGGCCGTGCCGGGAAGGAGTGGAGGGGCGGCGATAAGGGAGTGCCTGGGAGGTGTGGGCAGGGAGGACAGCAAAGTGACCTGAGCAGCACATGGGTACCAGCTGCAGGACAGCGTGCTAGCTCCCAGCGGGCAAAGAGTTAGCATGTCATCAGGTGTTACGGCCTTTGGAAAAGCCAGGGGTTTTAAAAGTGTATTAGTGGCAATGGTAATAAGCTTCTCTGGATCAACAGGCTTGAAATAATCAGCAAAGGTAACTTTTACATTGAGGCTTTTATTTATTTATTTATTTTGTGTTAGTATTTTTCATATGTGTTTGGATAGCTTTTTTTTTTATACCCCTAAATGTTAATACTGTGGAAAACAAAGCAGCTCATAGGGGACATCAAGAATGACTTACCCATTCCATTAATGCAAAACTTCTCCCCCATTTTTAATAGTACAGGAAGATGTTTACCTAGAGGTTAAGCACTCAGTTTGTTTTCTGAATTAAAAAAATGGAAAAATAAAGAAGTGGTATAAATAACATTATACCAGAGATCTTGGGCTTCTTATGTGCTTGCAGCATAGTACACTAGACTATAGTCCACAGTATTTTTTTTTTTAAAGTATTGTATCTTTACAAAATATTCTTTATTGACAAAAAAAGAAGAATGATACAAAGTTTAGCTTTGCTTAAAAGTAACACTCTGGAAACTTAATGTAATTAAATAAAGAACATTACGCTCTCTTACATTAGCAGTAAACGATTGTTTAGACAAATAAAATAGGGTTGTTAATAGACTTTTTTTTAAAACAAAATACCTTTTATGCTGCTTATTTATGATCCATTCTTAAAAGATAGTTGATGCTTTAGAAGACTGCGAGGTTAGCAGTCTGAACAGAATAAATTTTTATACTGCTGAACAGATTTGGGATTTGTTGGTTCTTTGCATTGATATTTCTAATAGTTCTGTTGATTTTCTGATAGTTTTAAGGAAAATATTCTTCCACAAGGGAGAAAAATCAGATAACATTTGCTTATCCTTCTGCTGTGCAAATGAGCCATTAAATCATCTGACACCTCTTTGTTTGACAAATAAACAAATGTGCACGAACTAGCAGGTAGAATTAAGGATTAGAACGAGATTAATACAGTTTTAAAGGACCATTTCCAAAGGTTTCTGGAGTTGTAATACTAATGGCCGGTTGAGCAGAGAGAAGAGTCTGCTTCCAACAGGATGTCAAAAATACTTGAGAGTTTCTTTATGAAACAGCTTTGAGTGCTCATGGGTATGGAAGTGTCAAGGCAATGTAATTAGAAAACAGGCTGGTGAAAGCTGGTAGCTGTAGCATTATGCTGGCAGCTGCAGGTGATGATAGAGTGTGCCCAGAGTGGACCTGCTTTATAAATAACTGAGAAGTAAAGAAGAAAAGTGGAGGTTTCCAGTGCGCAGCTAGTTGTGAGAAGGAAACAAAAATAACCAAGCTATTTCATACAGAGAAAAGGAAGACTTACCAAATGATAGCAAGCAATTACAGGGATTAATGATGAGATGGAACTGGAGAAAGACCATGTGTTGTGGTTTAGCCTCAGATGGTAATGAAGAACCATGTGTCTGCTCTCTCAAACTCCCCTCCATGGCCGTGGGGGGACAGTCGGAAGAAAAAGGCAAAACTTGTGAGTTGAGACAAAGGCAGTTTAACAGAACAGCAAAGGGAACAGGAAGACAACAACAATAACACTGATAGAGGAAAACAACAAACACGATTACAGTACCACCGCTCACCAACCGGACTCGGGACGCCCCAGCCCACTCCAAATGGCGAGTTCCTGTCCCCTTCTTTGGCCAGCTCTTGGCTATAGACTGGGCATGGCTCATGTGGGATGGAATACCTGTGTCCCTGCCAGAGCCTGGGGAGAATTAACCCTATCCCTGCTGGAACCAGGACACCATGACAAAGGTTTGCCTATCACTGTCAGTGTATTTGAGGTGGCAGTATCTGCTTTGTTCATTCAGGTTCTTGCATTGAGAAACTGGATAGACTTGGAGAATTTTTGCTCAATCAGACTCCTCTCAGAGGTGCATGATGGGAGACAACAAGATCAAGTTAAGAGATGGGAAATTCTGATCAGGTGTGAAGAACAATAAAAATTCTGAAGGTGGTCAAACACTGAAAGAGGTTGCCAGAGAGACTGTGGGATCTCCATCCTTGGAGGTGCTCACAACTTGACCGAGCAGCCTTAATCTACTCGGCTGTGCTTTAGCAAGGCATAGGATTAAATGTCCCTTCCATCCTCAGTTAATGTTAAGATTCCTTGTTCAATCTGTAGGAGAGTGGCTTTTAATTTTATCTTCTGATAAACCTAATGAGGTTCCGCGAGGAGGGAGCCATATCACTGTCATGTCCTGCTCATGGCCTTTCGGGACCACTGGGTACTTGTGTCTCACCTTGTCCCAAGATGATGGATGGCTGTCAGGAGTGGTGTCTCCACTGACTTTCTCTGGGGATCTCCCAGTCTGTCAGAAGTCTGAAATACAGTGCTTGTTTCAGTTCTGAGTAATAAATAAATCAAATGCAACTATTGAATCTGCTTACAATTTCTTTTTAGGGATTCCCGAGCTGAGTCATGCAATTCATAGACAGTGACCCAATTTGTAATTAAGAAAGATGATGGACTCGGAACTTGTCCAAAACTAATTCATATTTAGCTCTCCCTCTCCACAAATCACGTGCATTATCATCAGCATTTTATTTATTACACTGTTTCGTATTAAAAATTGCTGAAGTATGTAATCTTAATTTTGGAAAGGCTTTTAAAAGGTACTCAGGAGCACTACTGATAGAAGAAATGATTTGCTGTCATTAGAACAGCATTATGCAGAGGCAAGAAAAACTCAAGCCGTGCATTTTCTAAAGGCATTGTATGCCGCACTTCTGCATCACTGGAGGTGCAGATTGTTGCAAAGAGAGAAAATTAAAGAACAAGCCATAAGGTTTATCCTCTTCAGCCCACTGGACTCTTGCATTGTGGGATGGACAGTGTATACTTCCATTGTTTGAGTACTTCTGGGAAATTGGTCAGGTATTTTGCATCTTTTTAATACAGTGAGTATGGTATGTTTATGGGTTGATCTTTTTTGGGTTTTATATATTTATATACTTGCATTATATTATTTTTATATATTATATTAGAATATATAATCTGTATATTTAGACCTATTGCTTAACGTAATGGCATGGCATCATACTATTTCTTCTAGTTTGTGATTTATGTAGAGCAAATATGATTCTGAGGGAAGGCAGTGCCAAAGCTCTTTATGACTGGCTGAATCTCTTTTTTCTGCAAGAGGGAGCTATTTGATACAAACAGACAGTTTCCAATTAATTGAATGGGACTGAGCAGAAGACCGACCTTGGAGAGAAGTCCCCATAGGGCAAATCCGTGCATGTGAAGGCCGTGTATGTTCTCCTCCATCCCCATCACAGGTAGCAGAAATTTTGAGCTTGCTTTGAAGTGCTCTGGGCGCTGCAGGCCAGGTAGTGGCTAATGCTGACCATGTTGTAGTCAAGTGCTGAATGTTGGATTTATTTTCCAATCAGTTAGTAGAGTAACCGGAGCCATATATAATTGCCTTCTAAAAAAAATCTGTCATAAGTTTGATGCATAGTAAATGTGAAAGCTACAATATGGAATAAATTATCAAATGGCTGAAGTTCAGTGTCTCTTTGAAGACTATGGGGGGGGTAGAGGAAATTACGCTTGTATTTTACACCTGCCAAATTGAATTACAGCAACAAATCTATATAATTACAATTCAGAGACCATGATTTATTCTCAGAGTTAGGTAATTAGAAGCAGGACTATGCTTGAAGGCTCAAATTGGATTCTTAGAAAGAGTCCCTTATGTGAATATGACCCATACAGAAATCAGTGTTTTCATCTCTTCTATTTTAAGAATTTTGAATCATAATGCAAAGTGACTCATCCATTATTTCCCCATCTCTTCATCAGCGAGATGCACAAGAAATTGTTCCTTTGATTGTTTCCCTGCAAATGTGAAATCTTTACAGCTTCTTCTCTTTTCAACAGGCATTCATAAATCCAATTGACATTAATGAGTTTCACATGTGTGCATCGAGAGGAAAAAAACGGACCTTTTGTCTCTTAAAGTGTTTAACTGCAGAAAAAATGAAGAAAAAGCCTTTGGTGAATTACAGGTTACAAAGTCAGTGGCTTTTTTCCCATTTTTGCAGTAGCTAACGTATTCCCCTCGTTCTCTCTCCCCCGTCAAGGGTCCTTGTACAAACTATAAATGCAGGATGAGCAGTGCTATTGGTGGAGAGCACTGTTATTACCCCCAGTTCTAAGATTAATTACTAATAGGCCATGTTTTCAACCGAATGGCAGGATTACAGTAGGATTAATATGACTGTACTTCTGTCTCATGACATAAGTGAAGAGAAGTAAAAAATCTTAATGTCTCAGTGACCTATAAAGAAGAAATACTTAGTGCCCCTCCTCTTCAGAGGTTCTCCTGTTGTCCCTCTAAAGAATAGGACTGATGTTGCAAGAAGTTAGTGATGTTTTGTATAACTCAGTAATATTTCTTGTTTACTTGTTGGGGGCTCTTAGAGCAGCTATGACTTCCCTGATGACACAGGAGAAGTCTTGATCGAGCTCAATGCTGTTAGCAAGTGAATGGGTTCTTAGTAAATTACTGACCTTAGTAAAATACTCTAGAAAAGCATCTGCTCCTCTTGCTGGCAAAACAGTCTCAACACAGGGAATTTTGATTAATTTAATTCATTGCCAGTTAACACTAACTTTTGATTACTTATTTGGGTATTGGGGTTATGAAAGATGACTTAAACTGAGGAAACAACTTCCTTAAATTTGGCAGTGGTGAAGCTTGCGGCGGCGGGGGGAGCGGTCAGCTCACAGCAGTGTCAGGACCGACCCCACTGGGCACAGGATCCACCACAAGTCCCCTTGCAGCCCCCCAAACCTGCCGCGTGCCCCCAGTACACTTCCCCAGTCACAGCTGACATGAAAAAAGGCTCCAAGGAGCTCGCTGCAGTATACAATGAAACCATATGGTCTATCAGAATCGTATCACTTCAGAGGTTTAGAAATAGCATGTTTATTAGCTGTAATCACTCCAAAATTTCATTTAAATGAATAGCTGCAGGTACTCAATATAGTTATATTTCCATACAAATCTTTTGTGCAGTTTGGTTCAGAATAGAAGGCATCACCATTCACATCAAAAAATGAACAGTAAAAGGCGCTTGACAGGTTGACCCCTGTGTCCGCACCCATCTAGTAGGATCCTGACTAGACTCTCATGGAGGTATAGATTATGACTTACTTCATGTAAGATGACTAATGTGCACATCTGTATAGGATGCTCTATGCTTTAAAATAACTTTTGTTGCACTTCTCTGTCAGGAAGCATTTTCTGATAGTTATTATTTTGCAACTGTGTTTCCTCTGTGTTATTCAAAGTTAAGCCCATTTTGTCCTGACTAATTACTGTCCCTCCTTGATGGTTGCATCCTTTAGATATTTCTAAGCTGTAACAATCCTCATTACTTGCATCTTTTGCTAAGCTTGGCACACTTAGCTGTTTTCCTCTTTCTTTGTACATCAATTCCTCTGGTCTTGATTATGCTGTGGCTTTTTTTTTTTGAACTTGCTCCAGCATTTTGACATAAATCTATCAAAATGGTTCCCAGTAGTCCATTTAAAAGGTAAAATTTGAAGAATTCCGTGGACGTTGCTAGTGGTTCCTTGATGTATAGACACCTGGGGGGTGGATCGGCAGTCTGTATTTATAGTGGCGTGTGCTTATTCTATACATAGCCTCACTAACATCATTGGGACTGCTCACTTCATCCTATTCTTATCACTTCCCCAATTCCCTCCTCCACTCCTCAAAGTCCTTGCCGCAAATGTAGCATTTGGCTATGGGTACAGTAGAGTTTGTAGTTTTCCAGAGTTTTTAGTTGTGCTATGACTTCTCCGTTTCCTTCATGTATCAGACATAATTTTCAACTTCTCAGGAAGGTGCTTTGATAAATCCTGAATTATAACACTTGTAAGATAGACTTGTTTGTATTTTGTAAGAATAATGTGATCCTTGCCATGAGCTGACAGTTACTTTCTTCTGCACTATTAATTGCTCAAACTTGTATATGTGTGCATATACATTTGTTCTTTCCCTGGTGAAAGAACAGAAATAAATATGAAGTATTTCTACACAGTTTTATTTCTGACCTCTTTGTCTTTTAATCTTTGCCTTATTTTCCCCCCCATGTGTTTCCCCCCTGCCCCATCTGTGGAAAATCTACCTAGCTTGGATAGCACTGATTCGTTTTGGTGTTGTCCTGCTCTGTGCAACTTCACCTCAGTGGGTACGTCCATTTTCTGTTGTGGCTGTTTGACCTCCCAGTCCACTTACCTGACTCTCCTTACATGTTTTTTCCAGTTAGTAGGATAATCTGAATCTGCTGAGGCTTTTTTAAAAACAGCATTGTCAAATTTGTTCCTTTTACTTCACATATTTGGAAATACCTGTGTTAGGTTGAACTTAGATCTTACTGTTGATTCTTATGCAGTTGTACAATTTAATTTTCTCAGTTTTACCATGCTGATTAGATTGGCATTCTCATCACTTACCATCTACCACGACTTCAGGTTCTTCCATAATTTTTTCATAAATGGAATTTTTAAAGTGGCAGACATAAATTGAATGAAGTTGAGCTTCACGGAAGACACATGCTAGTCACCAATACCCTTGAGTTAATTTTTACTTGTAATGAAACATGAGAGCTGTCAACATGTGCATTTATTTAATCTGACGAAGCATACTGCTTTTGCAAAATTCATGTGATGCCGTATACAGCCAGACTGCAGAAATACCTGTTATTGTCAACATTTTCATAGCAGGATTAGCTCTTGTATCTATCTGTTCTCTTTTACCCTTCATCACTGCAGACAGGTATAGGACCTAACCTGCTGAGATTTCATGTTATTTTGCTCTGGGTCAACCGTGATGTTTTCTTCTGTCCCCTCCTTTTCTGTGCTGGGGAGTGGGGTGCCTGGAGCACAGCGCCAACCTGCCAGGTGGGATGGCATGGCTGCCTTCGTCTCACTACGGTTAGAATACCGACCTTGGCAATGAAAGGAAGGAAAGAAAACATCATAAAACTTCCAAATACAATACTGACAAGTTAATATGCATGCTTGAACACTTAAAAAAATGAAATAAAATCCTGGGATGCCAGGATTGTCTGGTGACAAAGCTCTGTATTTGAGAAATACTTGAAGAAAATAAACAGATTTAAGGGATTGCTTTCCTTGACATCGCCCAACACTTTTTTTTTAAAGCATACAGTAAACTTCAGTATTTTAGGTTTCTTGCTGCATTTTCCTGTTTCCCTGTTCCATTTTTTTAATATCCATCATTTGGAGGGATGGGGGCTGCCTGTGGCTATGTTACTTGTAGTTGAAAAGATTTGCTAAATGCAGTTCTATGTTATGGTCTCTGTACTTTTTTAATGTCTGTCTGTCCCAGGCTCCTGCTTTTCTGTTCTTTCTCACATGCTTTTTTTTGGTATATTTTTCCTTTCTGCCTATACCTCCCTAATGCTGCTTTCTTTCTTTTTTATATTTTTTGAGCTTTGTTCCATTTCATATCCCAAATGTCTACAAGTTATTTCTCAAAACCAGATGCCATTTTAGAACTGGATTAACTGCCTTTGGTCAATCAGAAAATGAGAATTCAAGCTCTGGTTGAATTCTAGTTTGGTTTGACTTTTTTTTTTTTTCATTAGAAGCAAAGAAGCATTTTTTATTATGTTGTAAGAATAAGGTCTCTAATACAGTCTTAACTGCTTTGTTTGTTAATTTGTTAGATCAGGTACAGATTTAATGGTATCGTTGCAGCTGGCATTTAGCTGATTGGAAAAATACCCAATTTTTGTATTCAGATATTGCAAATGAGAGAATGATAAAACTGGTTTATGCTACTCTATCTTGCTGTTCGTAATACTCCCCATTTGTTCTTGTGAGCAGTTATAAGTGAGAAAAATCTTCATAAAGCCCAACTAGATAGAACTCAGAAGTTTGTGTTTCGAAATGAATGCATGGTTATTACTATTATTCCTTTGCAAAAACCCAACTGGGACACCAGTGTGAGTGTGTGTTCCCACACATAAGTATACACACATAAAATGTATTTTGAGGGTTACCATTCCTTTCATAATATGAACAGTGTGGTGAAGGCTGTATTTCGGTAATCTTGACTAAGCAGGGTGTGATCACATGAAAATGAAGAGATCTCTTGTAAAATTTTCTTGGATTTTTCTTGGACAAGGAGATAATGGCAAAACTGAAATGTGTTATTTTAAACTGTCTGTCATGATGGTGAACACTTAATCTGATACGAATTCACCTTCAGGTCTGTAAGATAAAGACCTGAGCTGTTGTTCATGGCAAAAAGATGTAAAAAAGTAATGAAAAAGTGATTTTTGAAGAAATGAAGGGTGGGTGAGGAAGCGGAGGAGGGCTTGGCTGGTAACAAAGCCTATGAATTGCTTCAGTATAGTGTTGCTACAAATGCTGAGGTGGGTTCAGCTGCTGGTAGCTGGAAGACGGCAGCACTCGTACTGGCAGAAAGATGGCCCTTCCGGGGAAGTTTGTGACTCTGGCCATTTCTTGAGGAGATCTCAAAGACCTGTGGCAGCATGTAGCTTTGCTCAGGTGTGTAATGAGCTGCGTTGGGAATTGCTCCTTCTGTTGTACTTGTGAGCTACATAACATCAGAAAGTCAAGAAGATATTAAAAGTGTATACTGAAAATACAATATTGCTTAAACTTTGTGTTTTCTGAAAGGCATAGAGGAATGTTTAAAAAAAGATTGTGAAATTTTTGACTCCTGTCAAACCTCATTGAAACTTTCTTGACCAGTTTCCCTTCTCCTTCCACCAGCTCGTCTCCCACAAGAACAGTCTCTCCTAATGACACTAATAATGAAATATTCTAATAAACATATGCATGGTAATTCAGTGGTACCTGTGCATACACACGCATGTGCTTGCTGGTCTGTGCGGGCACATGAAAGGTGGTCAGCTGTAAGGAGTTAGGCACCTGTACGCGCCGTTCATCAACTGATATTTGGAGTATGTAGAAAAGCTAAATGGCTGGAAAGCAGCTATCTTGTTCAAAAAAAGCCACTTAACAAGACATTCAGCAAGGAGGTAACATCTTTAAATATATTTAGTGCCACTCAAAGCCTGAAAAAGCAACTTTTTGAAATATTTAAAGACCAGCATCTTTTAGGGGAAAGCTGAGCGGTTCTTCTGCAATGAAGTTACTAGCTTTTAATGTTATAATTGCTCAACTGATAGGAAAAACTTCTCTCGATTATTTTATACTCACATCCACTTACTACCTGGAAATACAGGCTGTACTGAAATATGTTAATTGTTTAAAGGTGTCAGATATCAGAAGAGAACTAGCTTCATTACACCATAAATAAGCATGTTAGAATTACATTTTAATATGTTCCAATCGCTAGGCAGGCAGGGATTGTGAGCCTTTCTAGCACTTTAACATAGCACTCCTGATGCTCTTCATGTGAAGAAAAAGGATTTTTTTTGAGATTCCTGCTTATGTAGTGTATGTTTTGCTTGCTTAAACCCTATTTTAAAAGTTAGTTTTCATTTTTATATTTAATTTCCTAATGTGTGCTATAGATTTTCTGTTTCCTCTAATGTTGTGTGCATTTCAGAGGTAAATGAAATTAATCCCATAGTAAGCTCATACACACGCTCACTCCTCTGACTGTCAAACTGTTGATTTTAGTCTCTGAAACATTGATTTTTCATCAGACTTGCTTTGTCTTATGTGTTGAGACCAGGACATGTACCAATGGTTCCCATCTCATTCTTCCTGAAGGAAAGTGTCCATCTCGCTCGTTTTCAGTGTTTTTAACAACATATTCCAAGTTGTCAGTAAGTGACAGCTTTTCAAATAAGGTCGTGTCTTGCTGTTCCACTAATAAAATACACAGTAAATGAGATATCGTGTATGTTCTGCTTTTACTGGATGCTGTTAACTGAATCACATATTTATTCTGATGTTAGTGGTTTTGCTATATACGTGCCTTTGGATACTTCATGTATATCTGACCTGTTGAATAGCTTGAACATAGCTGATGTTTTTATCTGTTTCCACATGGCCTTCCCTGGTCCTGTCAATGAGCAGGAGTCACAAGAGAGCTACTTACGCCTCCTATAGCAATAATTGGAAAATGTTTAAGTCAGTCATGGGGCTGTAGGAATCATTGCTTGGCTTAGAAATGTTACCCTGTGTTATCCGAGCAGGCTTTTAGCCTGAGAAAAAGTAAATCGATTCAGCTTAGCTTTCTTTCTTCCAAGGCTAAGCTAATTTGTATTGCTGGACATTGCTTACAGTTAAGGGCAGGAATGAGGACAGCTGACGTGTGCAACCTTTTGAGAAGTTGGGGTTGCCCGTTTGACCTGTAAGAGCTGCAGTGAGGTGGCTCAAGTTCTGTCAAATGAATTTTGCCTGTGCTTGCTTTATAATTCATTTCAGAGAGATACTGTAGTTTGGAAGTGAATTGCCTTTCACCCTTTACCACACATTGGTGTGATTTGCACATCAGTACTGAGACAGATAACTAGATTGCTTTTGGGGAAAATAAAACTTTCCTCCGTGAATCTACCAAAATATGTGTTAAGACAACAGTGGGGGTCCAAACTGGTGACTGGCCTTCAGATAGCTTCGAAACACATGTGTTGGGTCTAGGGAACTGAAATAAATCTAGTTTGAAATAAGTCCCTGACCTGTTTGTGGTACACGTTTATTTACACTAACTGTGTCAATCTACAGATCCATCCTGTTGTGCGGTGTCTTTATAATGTAGAAATGGCCCTAAGTGTCTTCAGGCTCTGTGTGCTCTGACTTTGTGCTCTGAGCACAGACCTATTTCCAGAATCAGCTTTTTACTCTCTAATATGAAAATGCAATTAAATATTATGCTTATAATAATTGTACTGTTTTCTTTGTAGTGTATGAGGTGATAAAGCAAGACAAAAACAAAATATTTCAAATTTTTACATTATGTGCTTGCATGCAAATGTTCCCTCATGCACAGATGCACACAAAATTCATTCCCCATGTGGCTGGCTATGTCTGTCTGAGCAAGCGGGGAGGCACAAGGGAAGCAGGTCTGTAGAGCAAGAGCATCAAAACCCCAGTGTGTGCAATAGATGGACTTGAGGGCTTTTCCTTCCTGCTAGCACTGATCTGCTCCAGTGGCCTCAAAGGCCATTAGCAGGTGAGGTCTGTTAGACAAGTCCTAGAGTACATCTTCCAGTTTCGCTTGTGTGTTCCAAGACTTCTCCATGGTGTGCATCAAAACAGCAAATGAGAGCAGCTGGGTGTCCAGAGGCGCACACTCTGGGGACTAAAGTACTAATGCAGGTGCATCTGCTCATGTAGATGTATTTCTGCCAAACAAATGATACTAGGAGCAGATTTGTTTTTTCAGGTGAGAGACGAAAGTATGGGAGAGGTTCACGATATGTTTATGAAAGCCCATAATGTTTTTATTAAGTTAATTAGTATTTGCTGTTGGATTTTCTTTTTCTCCAGCAGAATATTCACATGTTCTTTGAAATTAATTGGCCCGCTTGTCATTAAAATCAGTGGGAGGTATCATTTAAGTAAACGTCTAGGCAAGAGAAGTGCAAGCTCCTACTGAGTGTCTGAGGGCAGAATCAGTGCCATCTCCATCCGTCTGTCCCCCCCTAAAGTTGTGTCTTTCTGGCTTCATTAGGAGCATCAGTAGAAGGAACTGTACTTTCACTATCTCTTTCCCCCGCACACTCCATTCTCCTCCTTTTCTCTCAGTGATTGCATCTTTAAGTAGTTTATCCTTTCTATTTGACTTTATTGAGGTAAGTTCACAAAACGAAACTTGTGATGCTCACACTGCATAAGTTTAATTCCTAATCTCTTTCAATTTAGGTTTGTATGAACTGGGCCAGAAAAACAAGATGCAATATTTAGAGAAGTCGCTTGAAGATAGTTAAAAACTAATGTATTTTTTCATCTTTCACTTGACAGAATTTGTTGTAGAAGTACAATAATTAAGTCAAATCAGGTGCTGGGCTTCACATACAAAAGAGCAACTTGGCACCAGCGCAGCAGAGCTGCCCTCTTGCCTTTCTTTAGCAGTTGTTCCAATATCAGTGTGTCAAAGTAAGCGCTTCTGTTCAGACTTCTCTGATTGCCTTGCCTAGAGCTAGACATCTGAAAGACCATGGGGAAAAACCAATTTAACTTAAAGATTTAAAGGAAAACAAAAAGCGAGGACAATTCTGCTCTGTCTCCTGTGACAGGGACTCTGGTGGGCAGCTCGGGATGTCTGAAAAGTTTGTTTACTCTTGCTCTGTCTTGTGTTGGCTATATGTCACTCCTCCGCAGTAGGACATGGCCAAGACTTCTCTTGTCTGCAGAGCTCCTTATATGGCCAAAGGAGTGAGTGTTACCTCTGTCATGTACGCTCTTGTTTCTGAGAGTCTCCTTCTCACTTTGGTAACGTGAGCGGCAAAGGTTTCTAAGTTGGTGAAAAAATGCCTGTTGAGTTTAATGTTGGAGCTCCATTCTCATCGTGTTGACTGTATGACACTTTTTTCCCTGGTTATGTAAAATATGCGCAAATGTTTGCAATAGATGATTAAATGTGTACTACATGAACTTGTGGGACGTTATTGCTCACTATTGCTGCAGAAAAATGCTGAGATGTGTATAAAAGGCTACAATAATTGTTAGAATATTCATGTTTTCATACATTAAGAGATTTATATTTCTGAAATTAAGGAAGACTAATGTTTCTGTAGACTCCTGACTTTTTCAAAGAAAAACACTAAGTGGCCAAGCATGTTTTGGGTATAGAAGTATTTTGCACAGAGTTTCCTGTGGAAACCGTTTTCCTATGGAAAGGGTTACAGGCAGGTCACTTGTATTTTCACTTTTATATATTTTAAATTAAAAGGTAGCTAGGTCGGTAGTGATGCATTTTCCTTTTGTTACTGATGTATAACCTGAGCTGACAGCTTCCCTTAACAACTGGAAATAATAGTCCTAAATGGGGTGACTGCTACCTGCCTGCGCTGGGGCCTTCTGTTTAGCTGGCATTTTGCCCACCTAGAAGTTGGGTTTACTCAATAAAAATTGAGTAAAATATATGGGCATGTAGTGATCTTTTAAAAATCCCTACCAGCTACCTTCCTTATTTTACCTCCAACATTTACTGTTGTTCGTTGGCTCAATGATATTATCTGTATAGTTAAATGTAGGGGAAAAAATTAATGGACTTTTCTCAGTTGTAAAGAAGCGTGATCAAGCTAATTTCCAAACAGATGTATAAGGTAAAAGAATAATAGGCAAATTTTGAGCTGAACTTAAAGATTAATAGTGGTGTAGCTAGAAACAGTCATTTCCAAACAAATTATATAGATAGAGGGGGGGTGAAAATACTGAGTTTTGAGAATGTTACCTGAGCTGTATTTGCAGATCTTGCTCATTCTTTGAAAAACAAAACAAAACAATTCTTAATTCCTTTTGGCTTCAGTAAATATCGTGTGGGGTGTAAATGCACATTTTCAGTGCAAAGCCACATGTAATGCTCTATATTTCAAAACATTCTGGTAGAACTGTGACCGCTTATCCCATCTTTTCCCATTTGGTGTAAGTGTTCTGAAAACTGGGTATTCTTTTGTTTTTTCCCCCTTTTCTGTTCCTGGTTTCATATTTTGATGGAAAAAGACCCGTGACTGGACTTGCTTTTGCCAGGTACATCTGAGCAAGATTAGTTGGCTCGTACTCAAAGAGACCATAAGGACAAGAGCGGTTCAGCACAGCTGGGTACGGCAGCGGGAAGCCAAAGCCTGGAAGTAACCATTAGCCATGTCCTGGCAGGCACGAGTGGGAGTCAGATGACTCCCAGGCAGATTGGAAGGGTGCCACAGCATCTTTGTTGCATGACATTGGAAAAACCTTGAGCTGATCTAATTTTCTTTGTCAAAAAGTGATTTATTAAAAGTAGGGTAGTTTTTGTAGATTTGTATTGCAGTTTCTTGTGATTCAGCTAGAAAAGTCCAGTAATTGAAATGAAGTAACTTTAATCTGTATCATGAATACATCTGTTTGATATGCAGCTTGAAAAGGGGGGAAGGGAGTCGTAGAGGAGATAATTAGAGGAAAACTGAATTTGTTGCTTTGTATTTTGTGATCATACTTTCGAAAAAAAAATATAATAAATATTCTTACCTGCTGCCCTCTTCTCTCCTGTTCGTCTCTCTTTTATTTCAAAGATGGAATTATTTCATGAAAGGATTTTTTTTTTCTTTTTCCATACTTTGAGATGATTCTGCATATTCATTTTTTTCTACCAATTGACTACACTCTAATCTTTTTATTACAGGTTTTGATTAGGACGTAGAGGTATATGAAAGGCATCTCCTCCACTTAAAAATTTCCAGTATCTTTCCAAATACCAGGAATTTATTTGAGAATGGGAATTCCCAGTACCTGATCAGCAGCTCTGGGTACATACTCTGCAGCCTGATGCCTGGGGTTTGGGTAGAGAGTGCATGGCAAAGGAGGAAGAGATTCCTCTTGCTCTGTGAAGTGCTACTAAATACTTGTGTCTTTTTGAACTCACGAAAGAGGAATAGAGTACACAAGCAGGCAGTTCAGTGAAAACCAAATGTGCAGGACAAATTTGCCATTTTCCATGATGATTTAAAAGCTAGAAAACTTTGATAAAATCATTATTGTTGTGCTTTGCATCTAAACTGTGCTTTCAGTGTTCGCTGGAGTTGAAAGGGAAAATGTTCTTGTTTCCTATCAGTTTGGCCCCAAACTCTTGACACATCTCCAGCCCAGGTGCTCACGTCTGTAGTCCCATGGAAACAAGGGTCTTGGTGTTTTTTAGAGGTAGGAGAATAAGAGGGTAGTATAATTATAAATATAAAAATAATTAAAAACAAAGAAGCAAACAAACCCAAAACTCAAACAACCAAAAACCCCCAAAACCCAACAGCATGGTCCATTACATACTACTACATAGAAAGTAACGAGAAGCATGGAGAACTCATAAGCTCCTTTATTCTCATCTGATTGCTCTGGAGAAGTGCAGAATTTTCCTTTTTCCCTTTGAGTGCTGGGAGGCTTGTCTGGGTGTGAGCCCTGCTCTTCCCTTCTGCTGGGGATTTTCTCTTTTTTCATTCATTCAAAATCTACTTGTGGAGTTTAGGGCATGTAGCATTTATATAAATTAGTTTAAAATTACAGCACTTTCCTTTTTTCCCTCCCCCCAGGTCCTTCAGTAATTATAAGGAAGATAGATTATTTTATCTAGAGTTTTTCCAGGCACAGTAATTTAGTCAAGAAGTTCATCACTTTGCTCCTATTAAAAAATATGTTTTTCCAACTTTTAACATAACATATTCCCTTGGGAATTAGCCTATTAAGAGAAATACAGATAAAATCACAATGATTTTGTGGAGGTCTGCTAAGGATGGAAGAGTTTAATCGTTAATTATTGTTAAGATAATAGTGAATATTTTACATTTATAATACCTTATTGACAATTTACAAAGAAATTAGCTTAGAAGTCTATTTAGCAAGTTTAAATTAAGTATTCCAGGAAACCTGCTATGTGGGCATTGTTCCACTCATCCGTGACAGAGAACTTTAAAATAGATGCTTGTGTTTTACATTCCTGTCTTTTATTACTAAATAATTAACGCATAGACATAGTGCACCTCATACGAAGATTTTTGTGATCTGTAGTGAATCCCTAATCATTCTGGTTGGGCTACATATGTAGACTTATTTGAGTGTTGATGTGTCGATTTGAATGCAATTTCTTTGGAGCACAGTAGGGATGAATACTGGACCGGATGACAGACATTTGCTCTTTTTCTTTTCCAGTACAGGGGAAATCTGACATGTAACAGTCTTCAGTAAGCACACTATTCCCTGTTACTTATGTAGAGATTTAAAGGAAAACCCAAAAGAATGAAGGAATATGAGAAAAGTGTGAAGCAGGATCATTTTTCTTTGTAATCCAGGTACTTAGGTCTGTTAAAGCATACACCACACTGGGGCAGCAGTTAGCAAGCACAGGTTGCCTGAACTCCAGTCTGATGTCAGGAGTGTTATGTATTTGGCATTCTTGAGGAGATTGGTAATTGATTTTTGATTGCCTTTGTGTGGTTTCTTTTGAGACAAACTCAGTTGTATGCATCTTCTCATTTGGATAAAGTAGCAGTTGCTGACTGTTTGGGTTGGTGTGTATGAAGGGGAAAAGAGGTTAAAGAAGAAGTGTGTTACCAACTGATGCTCCTGTCAGCATCCCTATCTCTAGTGTTCTCATACGTGTTTTGAAAAGCATTTTGTGAATATGCATGTAGTAAATTAGCCATGTCTTCTTATCTAGTGATGATGTGTCTGTGTTTTTCATTCTTCCTTTTTGGATTTCTTTGGCTTTCTGATGTAAAAAAAGGTAATGTTCTCACTATAATCTGTGGTTAGAAGGGGGTTACAGGCTAGATTTATTTTGACCCCCCAAGGTTTATATTGCTTTCATGAATGCAAAATCCTTCTCTTGGTGACAGCTGTGGTCATCTGTGCCATTGAATGTTTAGAGCAAATGTGGTAGGAACCTGGTAGATGTTACTGGACTGTTCTGGACTGCAGGCTCCAGAGTTATCCAGAGGCTGTTTACATTCCTCTTGCTCTTCATAAAGTTCCAAACCTCACTAAGAAGGGGCCAGGGTATTAGCGAGAGTGTTGCATATATTATTTTTTATTATTTTTAAACAGTGTTAACATTGTGCTAGCCTAACTGATAATGTGTTTATTTATTTGAGATTAACCAATTATTTTGATCTTTCTAGAACTGATTTTAATGGTGTAAAGGAGGTGCTGTTTCCCAAAAAAGAACCAACAGCAGATTACAATGTAGCAGACGTCGTAATAAAAGAAAGGCTTCTATAATATTACTTAAATTATTTAAAATAAATAACTGCATGACAAAAGTAAAAGGCTTAGGTGAAGTATTTTGCAACGTGCTTTCTGGCTTAAACATGGAAACCCAGGCTCTTGAGTGTGCTGCCTGGGATTTACATGTGAATTGAGAGTTCATTATGTTCCTAATGACTGATTCAGGCTTGGGTCCTCCTTACATGTTAAAGTAATTGTTATCCTCTGTAGATCTAATGAGTTGTTTAAAATACTGTGTGACAAATCCCATTAAGGTGATTTTGTTATAGTCTGTGATAATTCCTTTCGGAAACTTCACTTTTATCCCTGATTTCTCAGCTGATAGATTTATTCATGGAGTGGAAGGAAGGAAGTCAGAGTGAAAATGAATACGAATCTGAAAATTTTCATGTAAAGTTAAGTATGCTTGGAGTGTTTGAAGGAATACCAGTATCTTTTGAGTGGTAAAACTCTGTTGACTCTACTGATAACCAGAGGGAAAATAACTTACTCCTTTTTTTCACATTTCAGAAAGGCAGAACTACTTTTGCTGTCTGGAGTCCTGGTTTCGGTACCCACGCTCATTAGACCTGAAATGGTGACTTCTGGTCCAGGCCCATTGTGTTGAGAAGACAGAAAATTTCTTACTTACATATGTAAAGTTTTGATTTTTGTACATGCATGTTGTGTATGTGGCAAGGAGCCAGTAAAAAGCCTGACCTGGAAGAACTGAAGCATTTGGCTATAAAGTTATTGATAATAATGTAGTGCAAACATGCAAGAAATGTAGTAATATAGATAAACTAATTAATCTCTGCATGTCTTGATAAAAGGCCAGATTTATTTGTAAAAAATTTTGGATTTTTTTCAAGATGGAAGTTCTTTTGAACTGTCAGCTTGTATGTCTATCTGAGAAAATCTATATATTAGACTGGCATACCAAATAGGTTTTGGTCTCAAAATACTGAGAATGTATAGTGCTTTTACCAGACTTTGTGCTGAAGATGGAAAAATGGTTATTCAAAAACATTCAAAAAAACATTCACTTTAATAGAGTTAGTATTTTATCTAAGAGTATGTAGCGTAATTGGCTACTAGTAGATGATGCAGCTAGTTCTACTGAAATTTTAAAAAACATTTTATTATCATTTAAGCGACTGATTAAAACCTTGTAATAAGTAGGGATGAGTTATCCATTTCTGTTTTGTTTTTTCTTCTGGAAGAAATTATGGAGAGAATTTAAGCATGGTTTTTTCATTCTAGTGGCTACGTGCATTGGCCATTGATTATCGTTTATCTGTATGTGGGCTATCTATCTATGTGGGCCTGTGTGTACATAAAATATATATATATAGGTGTGTATGTATGTGTATGTCTGTTTTTAAATATGTACTGATTAAATATATACAGGTTTCCTGCTCAACTTTTAACATTCAGATCCGTAGTTTAGGCATGTGTACCTGAACTATTTCCACAAATGTATGTGTTTTTATAGGCCTCCGTACACATCAACTTGCTTTATTTTGTATGTGTCAAGTCCTTAAAAAAAAAAAGTTATAATATTGCTGGGAGGCAATCTTCCTCACTGCTTTAAAACCAGGACTATCAATAAACTGCAGTTACATTCAAATGGCCAAGATATTTGTTCTTCCTGCTAAGTGTAGCTTTATTTTTTTCGATGAGAAGATATGGGACAGAAAAATGTCTCTGCCCATATAAAGATTATACAACATTTTAATCTTTAATTTTCTCCTTCCTTAAGTCTTAAGTGGTGGCCTGCAGTTTGATGAACTATGAACAGGGTGTAGAGATAGTGTGTGTACTGCATAATGTTTTTTCTTTTGAGTTTTTAATATTGGAAACGGGGCTGTGTGTGAAGGGTCTGGGGTTAATGTGTATTTTTAGGACGTGGTGGTTTAAAGGAGGGAGTGGTAGAGATTAGTGAGGAAAGGATGAAGAGGTGCATGGATGGTTTATTGTTATTTTTAAAACTACTGACTTGTGAAGGGAAAGTCTTTTGTTTCCCTAATCTGCCAATTAATTGTTTTTGTTGTTTGTGTGGAGATTTATCAGCATTAGGTGGGAAATGCCAAATAATGAGCACATCCTCATTGAAATTAGTTTACAGTCAGTTATTATTGGGCATGGCTCTGTCTGAAGCCTTCTACCCAGCTCCAGATGCACGCCCTCGCCAAGTGCTCTGGAACTGGAGGATCCTGTAGAAACTTCAGATGTGCAGAGAGATATTTCAAAGTCCAGTTGTTTCTAAGACCAAAGCAAAGGCTACTATTTAAATCAGTAAAATAATGTTCTTACTAACTGTCCTTCTGTTCATTGCATTGCTCTTAAGATAAGTGTCTTAGAAATAAATCCAAAGCTCCAGCAAGTTTCTCTGTAAAGTTCCTTTATTTTTCTGAGGCTCTTCACTGTCTAATGCAAGGTCTATTTTATTTCTATATCTGTTTCTATTTTTTTTATTTATTCTATTTTTTATTTAACAAGGTTAGCAGTTCTGTGTCTGGGGCTCTTCAGGTGTTTTCATAGCTCTCTTCCTGCAGCATAGCTCAGCAGATACTAGTAGCTTCTGATACAGTCACTTGTGGTTTTTTGTTTCCCCTCTCCACTAGATGATGAGGTTTGTGTATGTTAGGTTTAACTATTTTGCCAAACAAACCTTCCAGGATTCTGTGCATAGTGAAGTGATTGCTAATTTAGGAAAAGATGTCTGTCTGCTGTGTTTTTATATGAAGCTTCTTAAGAAAAAAATAGTCTCGTAACCATGTTCACAATATTTATCTCAGCATTTTTCCTCCTAATTTTAGCAGGCAGTATCTTTCATATGCTTTTTGTCTTTCTCATGCTCTCGCGTTCCTTCTCACAAACCATTTCTGTGGCCTTCCTGATGTTAACATATGGTGCTCTGGGTCTCTTGAGCTGGTAGAAGCTCAACAGAAAATTTTGTTGTAGACTTGTTTGTATTTGAGAAATGTTGGCTTGTTAGACCTGCATGAACTGATATTTTACTTTGAGTACTTCCATTGCAATTAGTGGGACATCTTCTAGAAAAAGAAGTGGCCAAGATTACCAGAATAGTAGGCAACATCTTCCCAAGATTTTTAGGGTTTTTCCCTGTTTGGTCTATCGTAGCATTTTATTAAGTCTTCTAATCTCCCCTTTCCTTGAGGGAGGGAGGCAAGGTATCAGGAGAAAACTTGATCTGCTCTTGAAGATGCCTATTTGCTTAGGCGGAAAGTCTTTAAAACATGTAGCTTCGCTGTCACTGCTCAGTTCGGCTTCATGGGTTTAGTACTGTCATTGCTAATAAAAAGGAGAAGAAAAATTTCCTCAATTTTTTTTTTTTTTCTGAAAACAAGTTTGAGAATTTTTTTATATATTCTGGAATTTCCTGTGTGCCACTGGCAATACACAATCAAAAGTGCGTTTTTGTTATACTGTTTATAGTGGATATTTAAATAAAGATTGGAGCTTTCACCTCTGAAATTTTATAGCCGGTATTTGGAAGTGTGACTGTGGTTTTAAGTGATTACCTTTAAGATTTTTTTTTTTTTGAGAGGGAATGGAAATGTTACCTTTTTGAGGGAATTGAGCAGGTCTTCAAGGGCTGACTGTCATTAATGCCCATGTTTTAATGTTTGATGGGTATCTGGGGTGCTTTGTGATGAATGAGAATGGTGTGTTCCCATTTCTGCTTTGGTTCTGCTTTTTTTCTTAATGCTGTTTTTTCCTATTCAGCTAGCAGTGAAAAGGAAAATGTAGTTACTGTACCCATACCAAAGGTATCTTAAATACTGCCCATACAGTCTGGAGGAAGTGGGAGGAAGGAGAATAGATACTTTAAAACCTCCCAGGGCAGTTTTCCTGCCTGGATTTTGTGTTATCAGTTGAAAAACTCATAGGTTGACCTTGGAGCAATTAAAAACTAATCAGCAAAATGCGTATCCACAATTTTGAGGCATCTTCCAATCTGCCCCGTGGAAGAACAAGTGGTTCAACATCATTGCTCTCCAGGAAGAGGTTTCTGCCAACTCAGTCCTGGTCTGTGTCTCTGCTAATTACTGGCAACCCTCGCACCCTATCAAAGCCGATAGGCTCGTTTAGAAGGTTGAGGATGCTTCTTACAGCAGTAAGTTGATGTGAGCATATCTTTAATGCAGAAGTTACCTTATTCAATACCATTATGTTTCATTAAAAGACTTTGCAGAAATATGCTCCATTAGGTAAATGGTGAGCTTGTGACCTTCATATCGCTTGGTTCTGTAGTCTTATTTATTCCAGCCACATTAATAGACTTTCAGGGCTGTACGCATCTGAATTTGAACTGCATTTGAAAATTTTCATGTTAATAAATTGGGTTTGTGAATAAATGAGGACAAATTTTATGACTTGGGAAGTATTTACTTATTTCAAAGTTAGAATTAGTAGTGTTATTACTATGAGTTTTACTCAAAGCAAAATTATTACTGTTCTACACAGTATTTTACAATACAGTACAATTCCAAAATGTTGGGATTCATAAATGTAAGTATATTATATAGGTGGTCTGTTGTTCATTTTTTTTTATTTATTTTTGTGAAAGTGTTTTCTGGACCTTGCTGTTTTACTATCTGTCTTCAAAACACAAACTACAGTGAGTTTGAATATGTAGCTAGTTTTAAGTTAAACATTATGGTATATTTACTTATGTAAATATCTATCTGGTAACTAAAAAGACATTAGCAGTAATAAGAGCGATAGACGGTGCCCCAGGGTTGTCTTGTGTTATGTGTGGTTCTTGAGGTCATGTTATAGAGGTGCCTCCTTGGTCTTTGTTGCTGAAGAAGCTGCCTTGTTTTGGTCTTTTATAAGTCAGCAAATGGGTGCTACACATGGATCTCATTTAGCTGGGGTGAAACCCACGGAGAATAAATATTGCTTCCAAGAGCAGGGAGTTTTCTTTCTGAGGCCTATGAGATGTAACAGTGTTCTGCTTAGCTGATAAATTGCAATGTAGAGAGGAAGGATGCTACAATGAGTATTGATTTCTTTTGTGCATAGAACTCATTTTGCTACAGCCTGTGAACTGCCTTCATGAGCTGACAATCCATTAAAGGTCACTTTGTGCATCTCTTCCTTCGTTATTGCTTCTTTTACTGCTTTCTGCTTTACTGCCTTTAAAATACATTGTCAAGGCAAAAATAAAATAGGTAAAGGAGAAACTCTATCAGGAGCAAAGCAATTTGGCTCTTGGTAAATTACTTTATTGCAAAAAATGTTTTACTCGGAGACTATCTGTAAAGACAATTTCAAGAAGCTAAACATACGATATTAAAATTATTTTATAGTAGGATAGCCCACCTAATGATTGTAGTTTTGTGTCATGAAATAGACCTTTTGTTGTAAGATTTTTTTTTTTGAAATCTGAAGACCTAAAATTCCAGTTTTATATGGATATAATTTAGTCTTGTCCATTCTGCATGGCCAGTTAGTGCCTTATATTCTGAATATGTGCCAATTATACCTTCACAGATGCAATGCTTGGTTTTGTTCATGTCCAGGACTGTTTCTTTCTATTCTGAGTAAGCAAGGAAACACTATTTCTCTATATTAATTTGTTTGCTTTTTCAAGGAAGTAGACAAGGTCTCTGACACAAGCGCATTAGTGATAGAAATGTATTTTTTTTCAAGAAAACTTGGTATTTTCCTTAATCACATAATTGCATTGATTAGGTTTTTACATTTCCATTGTAGGAAGGGCTGGAATTAAAAATTCCAGGTAAGGCTATCAATTATAATACTAGAGAATTCAGAGGACCTCTGTGCTCCATTATGGAAGAAAGTTTTGTCACCAAGAAAATTTTTTAACTTGTAATAACTTCCCATGTGTCTTTATCTTGCATACTTTTCATGTTGCTTTGTTTGGTATTAGGCAAGTCATAGTCCCACAAGTCTTGTATTACCAGTCTCTTAGTCTTATGGATGGATATTGACTGTCTGCATTGTATTTTGTGATCTAGTAGTGGAGAGGTCTGCGCTGAGGAGCTGGACTGTGTTTTTAGGAAATAGATGTTGCTTTTCAAAGCTGCTTTAAAAAATATAACTGAAATGTCCTGTAGCACTGGCTATTAAAATTTAGTTTAATGTAGTTAGCCACATAAGCACAGTAGGTTTCACATTGTGGGATTTTTCTTTTTTTCCATTTTTCTTCCCCTGCTTGGGCATTTGTGTGAAGATCTAATTCATTCGACTTCTGCAGCTTCTGGCAGGTCCTGAGTTCGCCTGCTGTTGCATTAAGAGGCAAAGTAGTTTTGGCAGAAAATAAACCCCCTTGTGTTCTAACACTCCTCACCGAGGTGGGAGGCTAGGTGCAGCTAGGTTTAAGTTCTGAGTGATGCCCAATTCACTACTATCAGTCCAGTCACGTTTAATATATTAAAATGTTATGATTCCGGGTACACTAATAGTGGACTGCACCTTCAGCCTAGTCGTGCTCGTGAACTAGCACGGCCACTCTCAAGTCTTTGGTCATGTTCAATGAGAAACTGAAACAACTAGCTACTTAAACAGTGTGGTTTATTTAAGCAACAGATATATAGGTTCTTATGGGTTGCTGGTGATAAATACACTGTCTGCAAAGCATGTGCAAATAAAAATATTGTTAATTATACAAAACACACGACAAAGTTATAAACAATACAGCCTGGCTATAAGTGTAGGAAAGAGAGTCTCTAGAGAGATTTCTAAATTTCCCAAAGAAGCACTCGGTATGGTCTAAGTCTTACCCAAAGGCGTCCCTATGGGGGGGAAGAAAGGCTTAGCTTGTCCACTGGTCCCAGAAGTCAAAGGCAGTCTGTGATGGAGTTCTCCCTGACTCGTTCACAATGGTGTCTTCCCTGATATTCCCCCTTTCTTTGGCTATTTTTATACTATTTTTTACCTTCAAGGTGGAGTTTGAGTGACTCTAGTCATAAATACCTTAATTATGATTGGTGTAAAATTCTCTCGCCTCACGTTTAAAGGTATAGTTTATGAAAAATTCAGGGTGCAGACTCAAGGAGGAGTGGTCGCACCTTGGAGGCGGGTAGCCTTTGGGGTGGAGGTGTGTTTTGGTATTATAATGACATTATAATGAGCAAAGTTCTCACAAAGGCCAGCATTTCGTCAAAATTTGACAGACAGTTGGCTCAGGGTAGTACGTATGCAGCTTATCAGTTCCATAGGACCATCTTGTTCCCATATCTGCTGTATTATCACAGAGCTTGGCTGTAGAATCTCCACCCTACTCCATCCTCTGTGTTGCTTGGCAAGCAATATTGGACAGGGAATCGCAGATGTAGTGGATTCTTTGCATACCAGCTGCAGCTGTATTCTACCCTAGAAACCTTTTGATTTTATACTTTTCCTTAACGTGTGAACAATGCTGTATTTTTGATCATTTTAGTAATTATTCCACACCTGCCAGGAACCTCAGCCTTCATTCCTGCCAGGAGTTCTCCTGTAGGCAATGACCTCATTAATTGGATCTCCTGGTGCTCTCAGTGCAGTGATGTCTAGCCATTTCTACCCGAGAGTGACTCTAAATACATTAAACAAAGTTGTTTTGTACAAGTGGTTGGCCAAACTCTTGATGCTTGTGGGTTTTTTCCCACCCCCCTCTTCTTCCTTACTGTTAAGATTTTATCATTATCTTTCCATGCTTGTTTTCTATTGCCTCTAATCAGTGACCTGAGGAGTAATGTTCTAGTTGCTATATATTTTAAAAAATAGTAATAATAGAGGGTTTTAATCGCCTTTTGGAAACTTAACTCTTTCTTGGGTTTCTTTGGAAGACCATGGCAAGGGTAGAGAAGTAAAATTAATGTCTTTTTTCTTTAAAACACATGGTGCCATGGGGTGCACTACATGCCTTCAGCCCCGTCTCAAGACTGGAGAAATAATGAATCAGATGAGGTTGATCAGTTCCAAGGTGACATTTTCTGAAGCAGACTTAAATTTGTCTTTCCAATTGTGTGATATGGATGAATTTGGGATTATTAGTAGACACAGAAGTGAATAAAATTGGTAACCCCTTTCCAAATCACACATGCCAAATCAGGGAAATTTTTTATTGCATTTTTTTTCCCCAACTTCTTTACC
>VYZM01012554.1:40014-71862 GCA_013398915.1 Dromas ardeola
TTTTTTTGTGTGTGTAAACCATGCTATCCTCCTGATTGGATTAAACGTTGTGACTGCTGGATTATGGAAGGGGCTGTAGCTATCTGTGTGGATCCTTTGAAATATACATATATATATTTTAAATATGTAGAAGGTGAGAAAATCTCACAGTTTGGGTACTCTGTATACTCAGCAGCATATTTTTTCCATATTTTCATTGACCTGACTTCATTGTCTGGATTTCAGGTTTTTATTCTTAATAACACCTTCCCCCCTGCCCCCGCCCCCGCTCTTTTCTTGGAGAGGGCTTTTTATTTGTTTTGTAGGTTTGGGTTTGTTTGTTTGTTTGTTTTTTTTGTGGGGGAGGTTGGCTTTTAACAATATGTACTACAGCACTCACTTTTTTTTATTTGTCTAGGGTCAAATCCTTGGCCATGTACATGGAGCATCAAGAGACACAGAAATAAGAGGTTTGTGCCATTTCTGCCTACCATTGAGTGTCAGGGGGGCTGGAGGCACCTGCTCCATGCTCAGGTCCTATGACAGCAGACACTTTATAAATTTATTCCTACCTTTATGGCAGTTACTCAAGTAATCAGGTGGGGAGCTGGATTGACGTGGTCTGTAGTTTGCTTAAAATCCTCTTGAAACTTCTGCGAAGGATGGTTATGAAGCAGCTCCTCATTCTCTCTCTTTCCCTGTCTTTATCTTCTCTCAGCCCTAAACCCTCTGGTGTTTTAACCTGATTTGTTGGATGGTGGGTACCAAACAGTGGTCTGTTTTGTAGCATCGTCATTACAAGCACAGAGCTTCTGAAGTCAGTTTTCACCTTTGTTTTTCTGCTGGTGTGCGCATAATAGTTTGTACTGTATAAGTATACATATATCTTTTGCAACACCTCAGCAATGAGTTGTTTGGAGTGGCTTTGGGGAACTGCGTAATCTCAACACTCACATTGGAGGTTTTACTCTGAGATAAATGAAGTGTTAAATCTCAGGTTTCCTGATAAAGGCATTAATCTGCAACGTGTAGATTGAAAGATTGGTTTTTGGTTTAAAATACAGGACAAGATAGTTTGAATTTTGTGCACACAGTACACAATTGTTTTAAATAATTTAAAAAAAAAGATAAGAACTGTAAGCTAAACATATGAGTACAAAAACGCTATAATAAGCATAACACCAAAAAAAAAATCTGTGGAGGAATGTACTTTGTAAAATCCTCAGGAAAACCTAGCCGTCCAGCTTAGTTTTACCAAGATACCTGGTAAGAAGAAATGCAGTAGCCTTTTATTTCTTCACAATGAATAAAAGCTTTCTTAATAAAAAGGCAAGCTAAACCTTGTGAGCCTTTTCTGTAGGCTCTTACAATCCATATCCAAACGTTGGTGGAGCAGTGGCAGGAGGAAGGGGAAAAATGTCTTCTATTTTAAATGAAAAATGATTGTCTCTTTTGTACCTGTGTTTTTTTCATAGTATATCACTTGTCACACACAAAAAATCTTCCTACCTGTCTTTCCATTTGTACTCGTGTGCTGGGTACTAACATTTCTTTCTGTGCTTATAGTGGAAATAATTGTAGTATTCAAAACGTTAGTATGCTATCAGTTTAGTTCAACAGTACTTTGGGGTTTCTCCTAATGCCAACATTGTTGATTTTAAGACCAGTGCCTCAGGAAATATTGCCTTATTTTCATAAATTCTGTGATGGTTTTTGATCTAGACAATTCAAGCTGGTAACTCCTGAAACTCTTACGTCAGTTCTTGTGCATCCACAAGACATTAATTTTATAGTTCCTCTTTAATATAATTTAAAAAAAATCTCTTTAGAAGTGTTTTTTCCTCAAGGTGGTTCATATCCCAATTTCTACTGTTGCTAGATCTAAGTTCCCAGGTACTATGCAAAGAGAACAAATTAATAATGAAGTATCTGGTAATATATTTTTTTTTTCTTACAGACATTAAAGCTCCTGTAAGTTTTGGAATGACCGCTTTTGTCTTTAACATCCCTTTGGCTAAAGAAAAATCACTGCTGAAAGATAAAAGAAAAATAGTTTTAGTACCACCCTTGGACAAAGTAGGTCTGCTTTTGCTTTATATTTATTGGAAATCTTTCTGAATGTTAGCTAATCCTTACAGCTCCTAACAGGCTCTTTTTAAGTTGGGAAAGACTTCGATGGTTGAGTGTGCCAATGAGTTGAATGTGTAAAACTACTATGTGTGGTATTCTGTGACAACTGTGAGAAGAATTAGGGGAGAGATCTCCGCATCGCAGTTTGTTCCCTACAAGACTAAACCCAATACCAAGCAGTGACTTTCCCCAGGCTGAGCTTTATATGCAAAGCAGGTAAGAAACAATATGGGCTTGAACCCTACAATGTTCCAATCACAAAACAAAAAAGGGAGGTATCTTAAAAGAAACAAGAGGAGGAACGGTGCATAGAAAGGAAGCAGAAAAATCATATAAAATAGCCTTTGCAAGGGGAATAGTATTCATTTCCCTCTAATTTTAATAAATATGACAGTAAGATGTTTACAAGGCAAGCCAGTTAATGTGTGTTGGTTGTTGGCCAAGACAGAAGGATGCTCAGGGCTACAGGAAGAAGGCAAATACCAGAAGCTTGTGTATGGTGGGTCCAGCCAGGACAATCTCCTTGGTCTCAGTGCTTAGAGCGTACTGTATGGTGCCGTCTGCTGGTGGATGGTTGAGACAGGATGCTATCCAGCACAATACGGTGTGGCCTGACTGTTTTAGGGTATATTGACACATTTTAGTAAAAATCGTTTAAATCTCACTTGTGAAGTTTTGTTCTGTTAAATTTATTTTTGTGAGGTGCGGTGAGGTACGGTGTTAACAAGGTGTACAGTGTTTGAGATTTATTTAGCCAGTATGAATAAATAAAATCATTAACATGGAATACACCTTTTTAAAACCCATTAGTTTGACCTGAATTTCATTTAATTTAATATAGTTTGCCTTGAATTCAGGTTTCTCTTTATAGTAATAAGATGATTGTCTTCATTCATGTTTATATACACTATTAATTTAAAATACATTGAAGTATAAGTTGTTGCTTTAGTGTCACAATACTCGAGAAAGAATGTGAAACATGCATAACTAAGAAAAACTTGAAATAATGTGAAAACAATGAGGACAGAGGCATTTTGAGGGAAAAATTATTACTTAAGCAACTTCCAGCAACAACATACTTAAAATAATTAAATGTTCTAACCACAGTAGCTTGCACTGACTTAACTGTAAAGCAGAGAAGTTATTGAAGTTAATCTTACATTTTTACAGTAAAGTGTTTCTAGTGAAATATTTTTCTTGCATTATGAAGATCTTCTGAGGGTTTTAGGGCTACTTAGATAATTAAATCCCTTTTACCCATATGTCAACTTAGCCTATAAGGTGATGGTTGAAAGTTGGGGATTAAGAAAAATACTTTTTTCAGTGTTACTTGTTCATAAGTTACGATAGCCTTATCAACATCAAAAGCACGTATAATAGTTGTACTGCTGATTTTATGATAAGATGCTACTGAATCTCTTATTAGGTCTTTTATGCTTTATTATTCATTCTTTGAATTAAAATGCTGTACTTGGTGATTAAGGCATACGGTCAAATTCTAGTCTGATATCATTCTTCTGATACCAGTTTTTAACATGACAGATACATATGGGGACTGTGTTGTAATAGCCCAGAATGAAAGAACATGCTATTATTTTAATGGCCCCTAGGGCTTTTGGCCATGTAACGCTACTTTGTGCTTCAGTGAGGATTTTGGCTTTGATTTCAGTGGCTTAGTGAGTTCACCTGGATGCAGGAGATCTGGATGCAGCTCATGAATTTATCCTTGACCTTCAGCAGGGAAGTTCAAAAAAATTTAGATGTGAACACAATTAATGGCTATCAAAAATCCTGGACTGTGCCTGACTTCAGTTATCTGTGGAAAGAAAGATGAATAGAAGCATTATTTGTTTGTTTGTTTTGTTTATTTATTTTGCATATTTTTGTTTTGTCTTACATATTTGGGCAAGTAAACTGTGGCACACTGATGGAAAGACTAGTGGAACAGGACCCCAATTTTTGTCTGTTTACTTAAGGAGCTAGTCCTATCCTATCTGCTGTATATACTAAACATCATACAGGAATGATAATATTTTTCATAGTTAAGTTGTACATATATTAAAATATATTAAATATACTGTAAAATAATTGAAGGAGAAATTAGAACATTCTGTAGCTATTTTCAGTCAACCAAAAGACTTAGCTGTAATCTGAAAGATGACTTCTGGCAGTTTTCACGTTTTGAGCATGTATCACACAAAAAATCTGTGTGATTGCACATAAATACATGCTGATAAGCATGAAGTATTTTTTTCCCTCTAATAATTTTTATTTCAAAGCTTTAAAAAATGATTTATAAAAAAAGAATAAATGTGCTAAATTTATCTTAAAAAAACAAGACTTAAATTGTAAGCATCTGAAAAATGATCCTTTTTGAGTGGAAATGAGCTGAGATATAGACAGCTGTCATTAGTGTTGCTTTAAATTTATTTTCCTAGTGTTGCAGCACTAAATTTATTCTGCAGAAAATACTGTTATGGAGGAGTCTCTCCTGTGGAGCCTCAGTAGAGGGCTCCATTCATGGAACCTATTTATTATTCCTTACCCCTTTCACCTCCTGGCCCCAGCATTCTGCAGTGGCCACCTTGCTTGTCCCAGGCAAGAGGTGCAATTCACCCTACTCTTTGCAAATTTGTCATCTTTTTGTGCCCATCACCCGCTCTTCTGTGGCAGGCGCTCCCTCACTGCAGAGCTACTGGGTAGCAGGGGTTCCCTTGCCTGACCTGGTGTTTGGAGATCTCCCGTCACCTTTCTCATGGAGGTGGGACCAAGGGGTGGGTTGGCCCTGAGTGTCCAGGGAACCATTGTAAAAATAGTCAGCACTCCTGGGGATAAGATTCACAATCATGGTGAATCTATTGGATTTTTGTGAAGTTGTAGAGCTGAGGAGAATGCGTAAATAATATTGGGCAAATGTATGTGTGTCAGTATTGCTTTTTTCTCCCACACATCAGAGAAGTTTGAAATGTCACTTTTTTTCCTTTTCTCTGAATGGCTGTTTTTTAAAATGTAGCTTTGATAAGCTGTTTGGGGTGGTCTATTTATGTATCTTGATGTTTTCAAAACATAAATGTTTTACTTGGAGTTGCAAAACAACTGCTAAAATGCTTCCTAATGAGCTACGCTTTCTCCCCCAAGGTGTATTTTCCCCATCAGTCCCAGGTGATCCACTTCCCATCGGGGTAAACTAGTTTTCTGGTAACGTATCCAGGCCTGCAGCTCCTCTGTGTGTCATTCTAACTAAGAGAGGTGATGGAGTTGTTTAATGGAAGCACCATTTCTCCAGAGAGACCCACCCTCAGAAGAAGCAGGGCTGGAAGGTCTTGGGAGACAGGAAGGTGCTTTGCAATGTTTTGCTAAATTATTTTAAAATCAAATGCTTTAATTCTTTTTTTGTAGGTATTTCAGATCAATAGAAAGGAGATAAGATACTATGTTTTGGATTATCTGATGGATATTACAGAGACTTCATTTTCTGCCAGAGGATGCGATCTGATGGAGAAGTCACTAATAGCTCTGCTATATCTCTTAAGGGAGAACCTGGATTTGACTCAACTATCCCATAGATACTTTGCCTAGAGAGCTTTCGTTTGTATTTTGCCAAATCTTCTGGTCTTTCCTCTCAGGCTGTGGCTTTTTTTTAATGATTGTTTTGGTAAAAGAATACAAAATTTACTTACATATCTGTCCTATTAAAATACTATATAATAGCAAAGATGTTGAAACAACAGATTGTTGCAGATCCTTGTTCAAGCAGTCCAGATAATTTAATGAAGAACAAAATCCTTGATAGAATATTTTACAGGGATTACAGCATCCTAACAATAATGAACAGCCTCTCCAACATGTATTTAAGTTCTAATGAAACAAACTAAAAAGTATTAATTACTAAATTATAAAGCTGTGTTTTTACAGTTTTAATCTGTGTGATTTATTTTTTTTAGATAAAGTCTCCCTGCTAGTTTGGGGTTGTTCTGTTCTGCTTGAGACTATCATCAAATAATAGCTAATTCAATACAGTGATCAATTCAGTCGCAGATCAGCGTAGCATTCAGCAGTAAAAATAAATATCCCAAGACTGTACATACCCAAAGCAGTGTTTAATTCTAATACAAATTAACTGAATGTTTTACAAATTTGCATGACTTGTTTGCAGTCTCATGGTCAAACCAAGACAATGAGATCTAAACACCACGATTTAGGCCTGAGTACAAATAAAGCAATGTTTCTGAATGCTTTGGGCTGCCTTACTTTAACACATGCAGCTGTTTTAAATTTCGCAACTTCAATCCCTGACAAATGGGATTTTAAAAGTATAAAAAGACCTTATCATAAAAGAAAGAACACTTAGTTTATTGTATTGGGTAAAGTCTTTTGGAGGTGATTACTCTCTCAATAAAACACTGTTAGCACTCCTGTGGCACAGGCATCTGTCACTCAAATAGATGTCACCCCATAAGCCCAAAAATATAACTCTTTTTTTTTTTTCTCCATTCTGTATGGATAAGTGAAGTCTTCAAGTTGATACACTCGGTGACATTTGTTTAAGTGACAGATGTTCATGTCTAGTAGTCCTCAATGGGGACATGACCTTGTTGTCTTAGTGGGAGTTTCATGTCAAGTGCTATAATTATATGTATGCAGAGAATATGTGCCTTTATGAAGGATTAAATTCATAAGGATGTTTTTGCACTTCATATTGCTGTGTCCATAATGGAAAGGCTTGGAAAAAGATAGCAAGATTTCAGGGTTTGATTCTAACCAGCCCTAAATAGAACAAGATTAACTCAATGAACTCTGTAGATGTCAAACTGTGCCCAAAAAGCCTGTGGAGGGTGAATGGTATAACAACAGGACCAAGACTCAAATTTTTGAGCTTGTTCTTTTCTCCTGGATGGTCTAGATGTTATAATTGGTCCAGCCCGGAGGATTCATTTGCTGAGGAACATCAATAGCTGTATGTATGGAGAGTGCAGGGAGAAGGCTTTTGGTCTGAAGAGCTGAAATCTCCACACATTTCTGTTTGGTCAGTCTAACATGTAGTGCCTGGTGATGTCCTCACCAGGCAAATGTTTAAGCATTGTTTACACATAGTTTAGTCTAGGAAAGATGATGGGAGGTTTTTCAGCAAGTTGGATTCTTCTTGGATTAGCTTTAGTATGGGTACATTTACTTGGGGAAAAATGATAGTTCAGAATGTTCAGTCTTCACTACTACTCTCTTTGGTAGCCGCATTCATTTCTGTGCATACGTTCTAAATTTAGTATTTGTTATTTGTCATGAAGATATTCTGAGTCTCCAAAATGTTCTTTTCGGATAGATAATCTCTACCTAACTCTTCCTTTTGGAGCATGAATGATCAACTGATTTATTTTCTGCCTCCCAGCCCCTTTATTTTCTAGCTGCCCTTTGTCACTTATAGTACCCAAAAATTTCTGTGACAAACAGTCCTACAACATACTTGCATATGGTTTCAAAACAGCCACCTCAGGCTTCCTGTTTTATTACATGCTTACTAATTTTTCATAGTGGAAGAAACTAAGCAGTCGTTTCTTTTTCACCTTCTCTATGTCATTTCATAATACGCAAAATCATAAAGAAAATCCCTGCAGATACTTGCGATTACTGAGGTGGATTTTTGATTAAAAATTCAGAGATAGTGCCTTGAACATCTTGATCTTTGTATGTGAACTTCTTGCAGATTTCATTCCCAAGCGTCTTTGTAAATAGTACAAAAGACCAAACCTTTCAGTGTAAGTTATATTTGACAATGACATTTTGTTTGTTGATTTTTTTATTTTTTTTTAATGATAAATTCTTAGTTTCAACAAGGAGTTTTGCAAACGCATTGGAAGTGTAGTACTGGGGTCCATATACATACAGCGTGTGCCTCGTGTACAGCATGGATCTTTGGCTCTTCGTTTAATTACATCGTGTGAGAGAGAATCCTTTATTGACATGGTGTGTGAATGACTGCAGCAAGAATTCAGTGTCTGAAGTGATGGTGCCCAAGCAAAAAGCAAACAGAATTTTTAATTAAAAAAGAAGAGCGACAAACATTTCTGTAGGAATATGCTTGTATTTACTACATAAATACATACAAAATGCAGTAGTCATGATTCTCATAAGAAGATTATACTTCCAAGGGGTAAAAAATAAAAAAATCAATGTTTAAGCAGCTGTGTTTGGGTCCTCAAATAACTAGTGGCCTTTTTTTTTTTAATTATTTTATTTATTTGTAGTTTTTTTTTCTGTGGGTTTTTCTTTTAATCTTTCCGTACTTTAATTTCTTGTCAGCAAACTGGGATTAACAGAACAGTTTTGAGGAATGATGTGATGGTTAATATATTAGAGTTAAGCACGATAGAAAAGCCATTGCGAAAAGTAATAACACACTGTTAAATTCTCAATTTACATTGTGTGCAATTCCAGTTTATTTTACTTCCTTTTTTGCCACAGTTCACTTAAAGTCTGGGTTACAAGTCTCAGGCCATTTATACATGAGGATTTTGCCTGCATATGCAGTTTTGTCGACTTAACAAGTCAGTTTGCATAAGTAAAACTTTATCAATTTTTTGATAAACATTTTAGAGACCTCAACATAGTTTGTGGTGTTGTATTAATTGTCTGAAAGTTGACTGGAGAGTCCAGCTTAGCTCTTGTCTGTGTATTTTGTCACACTGATTCTTCTATTATTTATATTAAAAATAAATTTTAAGTTCTTAAAAATTTTTATTTCAGTATGTGTTTGTTCATAGATTATATTAAGGAGCTTCCTAAAAAAACCAGAGAAATAAAACCCCCAAAATCCTTTTTTGGTAACAAGACTGTGTCTCAGATGCAAAGGATGCAAAGTTTCTTTTGATAGTCTTGAGGAATTTGCCCCACTCTCCAAGGGTAAATTGCAAGAGCAATTAAACAAAATGAAAATAAAGCCAAGTATCTGTGTGTTTATTAAGAATGCTTATGAGGCTTTGCCATGTAAGATTCCTTACAGTTTTCTAAAATTTAATTTGGAATGAATCTATTTGATGAAAACCAAAATTATTAAAACTAGTCTGAAAATAAATTGCTGACACAACAAATTTTGAAGATCCAGATTTTTAATTGCACCAATTTTTTCTTAAGATATGTTTTCAGTGCAATGAAAACATGACAAAAATGAAACGTCTTGTATAAACTCAACACCTGTTGGTCCAAACTTACTTTGATGGATTCTCATCCTTTTAGTTAAAAGTCTGCATTTGGTAAGCACAATATCTTAATGAATTTTCTTCATTATAGGAAAATTACTCAAGTTAGTGATCTGCAGGTTTTTTTATTAGCAGGGACCATGGCAAATTCTGCACTTTTTAACTTATTTCAGGGACCTGATCTATGTAGTGGTCTGAGTTTCAACCCAAACTATTTTCTCAGTGGAGGTTTTTTCTTTCAGCTAGGTATATCCACATTGCATGAGTCATCAGCCAGGTGCTGGGCTTTTTGCTGTTGTAAATGTATCCTGTTATTTGATTTATAGTGAGAGGGAAAAAGGCAGTCTCTGTCCTCCTGCGCAACTTCATGGGAAAACAAAACCTAATTGAGGAGTCTTTGTAGCTGAAAATCTCTGGCATAATTTTGCTACTAAAGTTTCTCTACTCTCCTAGACAGAGTGACCTTCCTATTTTCCATCTGTTGCCTTCTTTCCTTTTTATGACAGTGGTACAATATCTGCATTTCCAGATCATTTTTAACCCTAATTTTCTATCTGTGCATCCACTATTCCCTGTTTCATTATGATATAATGCTACCTCTAACATCGTTATGCTAAAAACTTCTCTTTAGCAACTAAGGGAAGACCAGCATTGTGAAGCATCAGAAGGCTTTGATATAACTAGCACATTTACACTTAACCCTGTTCTGTATTTGGTTATCCTCATTGCGTTTCTGAGTTTCTTCTGCATTTCACACATTTGAGTATGGAGATCCTTCTAGATATTAATTATGTCAGGTCTTTGCAAGATGGTTTTCATGGCAGATGACACTGCAGATCCTGAAGAATTTGCAAAGCAACTTCTGGAAATGTTAACCACCAAGGTGTAAATTCTGATAGGAGTGATAGTAAGGCAGATCACAGAAAGAAGGTATGCGTACAGTGTATCTTGTAGAGGTTTGATTCTGGTGTTTTTTTTTTTTAATGACATATATGCTTGGGATGTTTCGGTATTTTAGTTTCTTGTATTTCACGTACGGAATTCTGGTTTAGCTATGAGCTTTTTTTTATGTAGGTATAAAAGTAGAATGTACAGTGTAGATAATCCATCAAAAAGGTCATGTCTGAGTTTTTCCTGAATATTTTTTATCTGTCCAAGGCCATAAAAATAGGAAAATTAAATCTGTGTTACTGTAATCTAAGTCATTTGCTGAGTTCCTTCTTCACTGGTTCACTAAGACGTGTGGATTCTGCTTGCATTACAGCTACAAAAGGAAAGTCACTGGGGTGTGTGTCAGCCCCTGTTCAGACCTACGCTGTGGGAAAGGGAAGGACGTTATTGCTGGCATTTAAGCACCAAACCTTCAAAATAATCTTCCTTATGGATTCATTTTCTGAAAATGGATCTCTTTTCTATCAAATATTTGTATTTGGATTATTTTCAAATGTTACTTAAAATCTTTTGGGAAGATGCCATTTGTTCACTCTTGTAACTTTTCATTTCATCCCATTTTCTCTTAACAAGGCATGACTTTTCTAATTTGACTCCCCTCCTCCAGCTATGACCAGTTGTGACAAATTATTTTTCAGCAGCCCTATGTGGCTTTTGGTAGACCTTTCTTACAGTCCCTGAGGGGATTGCTGCTACATCTGTCATGGGATTGCACTACTCGTGGTACTTATCTCTCAGGGCATTTTTTTTTCCTTTTGAATGCCAATACAGGTCTTTGTTACAGTTTTCTTAAGATGTGTTTGAGTCTTTAACAGCATCACAAGCAATGCCACGGTGACTGTTTTTACCACTCAGCCCGACAAAAGAAACTGCAAGCATTTCCCAAGTTACTGGTTCAAACTGCTGCCAGTACGATGGCTCTGGTGGTTACTGTGGCACAGCAATGATGTTTGTGTTGAACAATTACAAATATGCTAATATAATATAGTAGAATATAATATCTAATGTAATATGGAAATTCAGGCTACAAAGAATGTACCCATAATCCCACTTTATAGTGTGCTACCTTCAGGACGGAGAACGATCCAAGGTCCCAAAAGGGGATATATCCTACATATCCCACCTTTCCTACACATGTCCTATCATTCTGCTCATTGAGTTATTAGTTGGGAGGGAGCGCCTCAAGTATGTCCCCATAAATAGGCCTTGCCTTTTTTGTTGTAAGTGAGTATCATCCCTTTTTCTGAATGCTTTTGAAACAGTTCAAGTTTTACAGCCTTTTCGAGGTAACCTACTAGTAGCGTCTAACTAGTGCTGGATGTTGTGGATTAGATGTAACATTTAAAAAACATCCTCTAGTGCTTTGCCAAATCATTTCAGAGCCTAGCGCATTTCTGCCATGAGGATGGGTGCCCGCAAATCTCTTAATGGGGTGATGAAGACTGCATATGGAAAGGCGACTTAGAGCTTTGAAGAGACAGCCCTGACTGAGCACGTGTTGTGAAAACAGTCATCCTCTGCACACAGGCTCAAATTATCCTGCTTTGCTGCTAAATCCCATTCGATTATAAACCTCAGTGCAGGAACAGTGAAAAGTAGATTAGGATAATTATTAATCATGAGTCTTCTGTCCACCTTGCTTCCTCATCTGGAAGAAATTATCCCCTGCTTAAGTTCAAGTGTGTTAACTGCTCTGCAGCATAACAAGACCTTAATCTTCAGGCCTCTGAGTGTCCCCTTGCGCCTTCAGATTTTCATCATCTTTAGGCTGCTTTGTCTGCTTTGCATTGCTTTAAAAAAAATAATTTAAACAATTGCCAATCTTCAATGTTAAAGCTCCAGAAAAAAAATCATTATAGGCTTTTTGTAGGTGACTTGTGAAACAAATATTTACTGAGGGTTGATCCCTTTTAGCATACTGCCAGTGCTACTTTGAAATTTAGTGTTTGAGTATGGGAATATTACAGTTCTTTCCATAGATAACTTTACTGATGTAATAACATCTCCTCTGTAAAATACTTTTTCTGACCTCTCCAAATCCCATTTATTTTGCAGCCTGTGTATTTGCACATAGATTTCTATATTATTTAATATTTATATAGGTAATCTTCTAAAATTCGAGTTACCTACTGCAGGCTGTTATGTCAGATAGCACTTACAGTATTAGAAAAAAATTACTATGCTTCCATAATCATTGCGATGTGGTTTTAATCTGCCCAATTAGGAGAACAGATTGTGACAATTGACTATATATGGCAATCAGGCCAAACCATCTAATGCAGCCAGAATGCACAGGTGAGGGTCTGGTGTGAAACACTGTAGTGTAAAATCTTATGTTACTAGTGCCTTCCTCAGAGTGCTGCACTGTGCATTGCCAGTTATGTCATCTTGTGACAAGATCAGAAATTCAGCTTGTTCAGTGTGTTGACTTGCAATTGAGTGCTGAAGCTGGAACTCAATACCAATTTACTTTAGCAACATGGTATAAAATTATCTGTGTATTTGCTACTTGTTTTGTCAAGTGAGTTAATGTTCTTACAGTTAAAAAATAAATGCATCATATTGCAATGTGCCTTTTTTCAACAGTAAGTACATAAATTACATTAAAAGTTAATATTTCTGTATACAGACATCATTCAGGAAACTCAGGGTCAATCAAATGTTTCAAGTCTATTGTTTTTTAATACACTGTGCCCAATTTCTCTTGGTGCATTGAATTAAAGATCTCTAGTAACATTTATGCCAGGGAGGAGTTGGGTCTGTTGGGATGGTTCTCAGACAGATTAGAGTTTCCAGGCAGGGCTGTAAATGTTGTAGTGTGCTTTGCTACTGCCTGCCAGGGTGTAAGGGTAAGGCAGGCTTTTAGGCTGCATCTCTTACATCCCTGGGTCTGAGTATATTGGAACCTTTCTTACTCAACGTTTTAACGATTCAGTAGTTAAATAACAAAATAGATCATTTATGATGGGGAGGGATTAAAGGAGTTAATGGCATTATTTGCTTTCAGAGACGTGTGTGCCTTCCATGGAAATAAATTAGTCTCTCAGCCTTCTGAGAAGAATATTAGACCTAACATCTTCTTAATGTATTCTAAAGCCGTGTGTCTGAAAGAAGTGAATTAAAGGATTTTAAATTTCTAATTACTTCAGATGTAATTAATTTCCTCCTTTTTTAAAATAAAGTTGGATGGGAAAATGTGGATTTAAAAGGCAGAGGGAATGTGAAGGGGAGTAACTGTTATCCTGCGAGAACTGCTGCAAAGCACTGAATTAATGATTTTATTTTGCGCATGGCAATTAGCCGTAGCAGGACTTTACAGATACCAAGTCAACGCTTCATTTTTGTTTGAGAAACATCTTGAGTTTTACTATGGTGAGACTTGTGGCATCCTCAGGACTTGCAGCCAGTGTTTGAATGCACTGCAGCCTTGCAGAGGATACCTGTAGAGCTTCACCCCAGGTGCGAGGCAACTGCTGCCTTCTCACAAGGATCTGCTCAGCCCCTCTGTATCTGCAGGGAGGTGAAACTCCACAGCAGAAATAAGTCATGACAGTGCAACTAACCCCAAAAAGAATTATTTTGAGTTGCCCTCTCTGTAAATTTATAGCTTGTGACATCTGACTGGGGTTTTGTGGCAGCCCTTGAAATTTATCAGCACTACCTGATCCCCCCTTTATATCTTGCAGTAAATTTAGAGGATTCACAGCTTCTGACTTCTGTCTGCATTGCTGGCACAAAATGTCAATTTTACTGAATTTCCTAGAGATGTGTTTAACTAAGCACAGATCGTTGATGAATCCACCCAAGATTCACCTCTGCTTTGGCCAATTAAGAGCTTGCTAAAACTAATGAATATAAATTTTGTAAGAAGAGATGCTATATTGCCTTAAAATATTCCCAAAGCACTGTCAATATTGTCTCTGGATTGCACAGCAGCTCAGTGCTGAGTAAGGGCTAGAAACTGTTAAATGCTGCATTCTGCTGCTGCAGTAGTAATTGAAGATCTGTCTGATAGGACGTCTTCCACATCTCAGTGCTTTGTTTTTGGAAAAAGGAAGGTGAAATAAACTTGACTATGGCGACTGGGCAAATTTTACAGCAATAACTTGAGATAAAAATGAAGTCTACATGTATGGTTTTTAACCTTGGCACATTAAAAGAAAATGCTCAGATTAAGCCATGAGCTGTGAAAGCTAATTTCTTACTCTCCCATTTTTGTGCCAAGAGATCAATTAGCCCGAAAGTGGAGGTTAGCAGAATCAGATTTGCAGTGCAGCCTTTCCTATCATCTGGAAGTACAAGAGCCCTTTCCTTCCCATGGCTCTGGATGCTCAGGAAAATCTACGCTGCCTTGCCTGATCACAGAAGAGATTCTCTTACAAACCTGGGTCCTTTTCATCAGCATCCTATTACATGGTTAGCCCCATCTGTTGGGTGAGATCATGGCTTTCAAGTATAAGACAAATAAACCTGAAGTATTGACAGTACCTTCCAGGCTAGAGGTACCTGAGGTAACCTCAGACCTCACTGTGTGTCAGGCTTAGATGTCTTGTTTAAGCCTGTGAGCCTTCTGCTAGAGGATGCTTGTGAAGAAACACTTCTTCCCACCCCCTGCTCAAGACACAGCAGTGAGGCAGGATTGCGAGCAGTCTTTCTTCAATAAGCTCTTTAGCAGTATGTTGCTTTGTTGTGGGAATTAAGAGCTAAGATGTTCATTGAATTCTTCTTCCTCGATATTTTTGTTTTCTTTTTAGCGTCCTTTTTCAGATAAAAATATTTTCCTTCATCTTACCATCTATATGTATAGAAGGAATCTATATGTAGAAGGGATCTTCAGAGAATTAGTTGCTGATACTGATGAGCATGTCAGAAACATACATGAAATGTGCTTTTTATTCTTTTTTTTTTTTTTCTGTCGCTTCCAATTTATTTAAATTTTGTGGATGTCAAAAAGTGCATCTTAACACCAGGGTAAATTCCTTGTAAAGTTGCAATCACAATTCTAAACTGTAAAGCGACTAGAGTTTCCCCAATGAAAGAAATATAATAATTTTTTTAATATGGACAAAATAGCTTGTTTCCCCTGAGCTTTGTTAGCAAAAATAGTTCTACACAGCTCACAGAACCTTTTCTGCTGCAGCTTTCAATAAGATTTCCTCTGTCCTAAGCATTAGCAGGAAAAAGTGTGTGTCGTGGCTTAACCCCAGATAGCAACTGGACCCATGCAGCTATTTGCTCACTCCCCCACAACTTGTGGGCTGAGATGAAGACAGTTTAATAGGTAAAGCAAAAGCAGCATGTGCAAGCAAAGCAAAACAAGGAATTCATTCACTACTTCCTACTGGTAGGCGGGTGTTCGGCCATCTCCAGGAAAGCAGGACTCCATCATGCATAACAGTTACTTGGGAAGACAAACCACCATAACTCTGAATGTCCCCTGCTTCCTTCTTCTTCCCCCAGCTTTATATACTGAGCATGACATCATAGAATCATAGAATGTGTTGGGTTGGAAGGGACCTTTAAAGGTCATCTAGTCCAACCCCCCTGCAGTAAGCAGGGACATCTTCAACTAGATCAGATTGCTCAGAGTGTCATCAAGCCTGGCCTTGAATGTCTCCAGGGATGGGGCCTCCACCACCTTTCTGGGCAGCCTGTTCCGGTGCCTCACCACCCTTACTGTAAAGAACGTCTTCCTAATGTCTAATCTAAACCTACCCTACTGTAGTTTAAAACCATTGCCCCTCATCCTATCGCTACATGCCCTTGCAAACAGTCCCTTCCCAGCTTTCTTGTAGGCCCCCTTCAGGTACTGGAAGGCCACTATAAGGTCTCCCTGGAGCCTTCTCTTCTCCAGGCTGAACAACCCCAGCTGTCTCAGCCTGTCTTCCTCGGAGAGGTGCTCCAGCCCTCGGATCATCTTCGTGGCCTTCCTCTAGACCTGCCTCAACAGGTCCGTGTCGTTCTTGTGCTGAGGGCTCCAGAGCTGGACACAGTACTCCAGGTATGGAATGGAATATTCCTTTGGTCAGTTGAGGTCCCTTCCATATATGGTATGGAATATCCCTTTGGTCAGTTGGGGTCAGCTGTCCCGGCTTTGTCTCCACCCAACTTCTTGTGCACTCACAGCCTACTGGCTGGTGGGGTGGTGTAAGGAGAAAAGGCCTTGACTGCTTAGCAACAACTAAAAAAATTAGTGTGTTACCAACGTTATTCTTATCCTAAATCCAAAACATAGCACTACACCAGCTGCTAGTAGAAAAGTTAACTCTATCCCAGCCAAAACCATGACAGTGGGTAATCCTAAGAATGAAGCTTTATGAATTTGTGAGTCATGGAAAAATAATGGAAAATGTTGGGGGAACTAAATTATAGTTTGCAACCGGCTTTTCCTGCTAGCTCTTTTGCTGGTTTTCAGTTGACTAACTGGTTTGCTTATCTGGCATTCAGCTAGATTGACATATACAGAGCCTAAATATCAGGAATGACAGGATATTTCTTGCTCAAGACTCATTCTTTGGGAAATAATTTTTCCAAAATTAATTTTTCTGCTCTCTAGAAATAGACGTTTCTAACTGGTGTTCTGTACTGTGTTTTTTATCTTTGTTTTCTCCCCGGTGTGTTCAGCTCTCATTTCTTGCTTAAAGACTTTTCTTCTTCCAAATTATTTTGTTCTTAGTCATGTTTATGCTGCTGTCCGTGGCTACTGGAAACAAGTGATTTGGAAACTACAAGTCACTGGAATAAAGCGAGGTTAATCTCTGGTGTTTTTATGTAGTTCAGTGTGAGGTACAGTGTTTATAATCTGATTCCAGAAAAATAGAGCCAAAGCTTTAAAGGAGTGAGGGTGAAAGTATAAAATACAAAACTAATAAATGTTGCATAAGGCTTTTTTTTTTTATTTCTTTGCAATGCTACATCTGCAGTCTCAGGTTAGTACAGCAAACTGGCAAAAAGGAAAATGTGCATTTAACAGCCCTCCTGCCACCACAAATGTGTATTTGAAAGCATTTCCTTATGCGGTATGAAGTGGTGAAATAATTGTCAGAGTTGTTTAAATCAATACATCCTCAGCTGGGATAAATAATGATTCCTCCTGAGAGGAATTGTGCTGGCAGGCTGCAAACCTGGCCTGGGGACCCTGGTACTTTTGCTCATAGAAAGTATTTTGGAATAATAGAAACTTATAGAAACTTATTTTGGAATAAAGAATCACTTTGCGTAAAGGAACTGGAATTTTGTATGCTCTATGTTGCCTGGCACTGCAGTGCTGTGCTCTGCAAAGCATCGATTTTACAGTGTTGTTGGGAGGGATGGAAATAACGGAGGCATGAAGATTAAATCCTGGGAAACAGGTGGTCAGCATCACAAACATCATTACAGACACTAATTTTCTGGTGCCTTCTCATCTGTTTGCCTGTCACCTGAGGTGGTCCTGGAGCCTCTTATTTCATAAATAGGCAGTGAGGTTCCTCAGAGTGGGATCCCAATGAGCCAGAGGATTGCCTGAGTGATTCCTCATGAAGCATTGAGAACCAAGGGTTTAGGTTCAGGTCCCCTCCAGGAGGAAGAGTAAAGATGATCCAGAGACTGTCACATCTTGGTTCATCATGTGAGCAGAGACAGCAGCAGTTTATGATACCTCAGATGTGACTGTGTACCAAAATAGCTGCCGGCCTGAATCTTGGCGGTGAGACAGGCAGAGGCGAGTGAGTGTGTTAATTCTTGAATAGTTTTGGTATAATTGAGAAAATAAGTTGTGCAATGTTATCAGGACTGAATAATGATTGAATAATTATGCCCAGAGGCTGAATGTGAGGCACCTGTGAAGCATTACCAATGGAAGCTGGAAGTGGTCTTTAACACTTGCTGGTGGTCGTTTGCTGTTTGATCTCATTGTTTGTGCAGAGTCAGCATTAGTTTCTCAGAACAGCAGTATAAACTAAAGCTAAATGACGCATCTTAGAAAAAAACCGTAGTTACTGCTAAATTAGTCCTTGTGAGCCAAATAATCAACATATTTTTAACCTGGGCCATAGCAAAAGCCCAAATGTAACTTTTGGTACTTGTCACTATGTCCTAATGTCATGTAGAGGTCAGTTGGTCTTCCTTGTGTATGTGGATATATGTATTAAATGTCTCACAACCTGTGTATAGTTTTTGATAGCTACCTATAGCTTAACAAAACAACCCCACTAAATAGTTATTTTCTTAAATACTTGGTGTATGATGGACTAATTAAGATGACATAGAAGAATTATGAACATCACTTGTATAAAAGTAGGTAAAATTGCTTTGTCCTTTGTGATTCAGAAATAGAAATGAAATCAAATAAAGTTACTGCAATGTCAGTTTCAGGCTGTAATGTGATCTGACATGATATTTGACTGGTTGGAGGGTCAGGCGTTACGGTCGTGTAAGTGAAATTTAGGTGAACTGTGTACCATGGCTGAAAAGGGGAGACTACACAAAGACTGGAGAGACTACCATGGCAGACTTCTGGAACTACTACGGCAGAGTTCTTCTGTGAATCTAGGAAGCAGATGAAATCTGTAAAGGGATTCAGGAAATGTAAGAAAAACTCAGGGTCAATGCAGAAAAGCTGTAAGCACTCGAGTCTGTTATTTCTCAGGGAACTATTCCAAGTGATCCCCTGCAGCCAAAGAGAAAGTGCTGACTGTGCACTTTACCTTGCAAACCCAAAAGTGAGCCAAATGCTATGTGCCTGAAATAACCAGAAGGAAAGGAGACTTGATGGAGGATAGCTTCTCCAAGAGTCAAAGTACATCACATCCTGAAATGAAGGTCTTGATGTTCCATGCTGATGCCAAACTTTTAGGTAACTTCATCACACTCAATGATGAGCCTGTATAAATTGGCTGGCTTGAAATATGGGGAGCCAGAGGAGGGCCATTTTTCTTTTTATTTTTTTAAAAACTAGGCGAATCCTGGATTCTGGTACACTGAGATGTCAGAATCTGCCCATCAGAGGATTTTGCATAGTTAGCCACTCCTTAAATTCAGTTTCTGAACGGTACAAAGTTCATATTACATTGTAGAAGGAGTTAAGAGTATTGCCAATACCCACTGCAAAAAATAGTTCTGTATTCTGAATATTTTTGGTAGTTTTAATTTATTTTGGAAAGATACTGCTTATGGCTGAATATATGAGACTACTTAATTGCACTCGCAGTCTTCTGATTAATTATTAGTGTGAAGTGGAAAGTTTACTAGTATCATTTTGTGTAATACTGTATTATATTGGTAACATTATTAACATCCTGAGAGTTGCTCAGAGACCTACGTGCAAAGTTTTTATCCTCTTTAGAAAAAGGGCAATTAATGTCTTTGTGCTCAATGAAGTAAGGACATCTCCAAATTATAGTTCTGGTATATAATTACATGTTTTGGGTAGCACACTGAATGCTAGTAGAAATATAAACTATGCCTAGTGATAAATATATCATCCAAGTCCTGCGAAATAAGCGGACTTCTGTTGTTGCCATTTTAGTTGCATGTAATTGAACTGTTTCTTCTGTTTTAAGTTTTCAGATCTCTTTATAGCTTGAAATGAAATTTGGGGGCAGAAAAAAAGGACAGCATTAGGGTGATTAAAGAGATGATTCAGACTTTTCTTCTTATATCTGGTTCACTCAAGTGCAACAAAGATTATCAAATTTCTTGATAATATGAACACACAACAATACTTCGTGTGTTGTGTTCACACAAAGTATTTACTTCGTTTCTCATTTTAAAGGCTAAACACTTAATGGTGTGATAGGCAACTTCCACTAACAAGGCTAGAGTAGGTCTTTCCTTGTTGAGAGTTTCCTGTCCACGAGGATGAGTTGATCTGGATAGGACTTCTTTGTCTACAGCTGTGCTTTGTGACTGCATCCCATGGACCAAATCTCTCTATCTCCAGTGAGGTCAGTTGCCACAAACACCAAAACTTAACATTGAAACAGGATGTGTGTCTTGCTCTTGAGTGTCATGCAAAGATTAAAAATAATAATTTTTATCTATATTAAAAATATATATTTACTAGTTAATAAATAAATTACATGAAATCTGCAAAAAAAGCATTAGTTAAGAGATAAAATTCTTATGTGTTTTGTTTATTGTTATTCAATAGAATTGTACTACAGGGGTCTATGGGAATAAACAAGTATTTTTCTCTTTTCCTTGTTAGATTCTCGTACAACAGTATTCAGTGTTAGTCTTTCTGCATGAAAATGCCAGGCATGATTTTTAGTTTGGATGATTGCACTCCTATTGCCCAGAAACACTTATTAACAAAACATTTCTTGCTCATCTACATCCTTCAAAAACAAAAATACAAGTATTATTGCAACACCTGTGGCAGTTTTTAGGGGTTATAGTGTTCTGTAAGTGTGGGTGTTTTCTGTTACAGTTTCTATTGTGGAATAGATTTCAATAGAAATTTAAAATTGACTACGATATTGATAGATTTATATCAATCCATAACATTAAAATACCTATGTAAATTTTTCAAGAGGAAATATGATCAATTGTAAAATAATTCAAAGCTGAACATACAATTAAAACTCTTCAGATTTCATTGCATTGGACACATTTCAAAGTGCTTCTGGAATATTGTCTGCATATATATAACTCACCTAGGGATGCTACATGTTATTTTTTACCAGCAGAACTGTGAGAACATGAGGGGGGTTGTGTGTTTGCGTGTAAGGACTTGGCAGTAGTAAAAAAAAAGCCAGTTTTTGAACTCAGCTATTTTGAACTCAAAATACGAGAGTTTTGAAACTTGGCTTCCCTTGTGTTGTTTATAGTATCAAACTGGTAGACCGGGCGCTTTAGAAGTAAGTGATAAGCCAGAAAAAAAGTGAATGGGGTATCGTCTTGTCTGCACATCTGCATTTCTAAAGGTTAGGCAGAATTTGACAATAGACTAAAGATGGTTTCATTCTTTGAGAATTCCTTCTCTTCATCTATGTTGCATTTCTGGAGCTGGTATCCATGGCAATTCTCAAGGATGATTTAGGAGCTAGGCTTGAAAACGTCTATGAGAGTTCTTATTCTAACATACTTAACAACATTACTTTTGCGTGTTCATTTATAGAGGTAAACTTGTAAGCAGTGTATTTAAACTTCTTTTTTCCCCCTAATGCACACAGAATGTCCATTTTTAGTGCAGTGGAGAATCCCTGTGATTTGATTTCATTTCTGTAACAAGTCTGAAATCCAGATGCTTCTGGATACACCTGAATGTTTTTTGCAGAACATGAATGGAGTTCAGGTGAGCTGATTTAAACTTTTAGTGATCTTTTAGTTTTTGGAGGATCAGTTGATAAAGTTTGATAAATGTCAAATTTACTAATAACAGTATTAAAGGTCTGAGCATCTTCAAAGTCATGTCTACTAAATCTTATCTGAGAGGGGGAAAAATAGCACACAGGACCCATACTTCCTAATGGTATTTGAATTTTAGGTACCTTTGGAGCTAAGAGCCAGCAGTGTGAGCCAAATCCAAGGACTGTGATTTAGTAAGCAATTATTTCCCCAAGACCATCTTCTCTTAACAAATTATTTATTTGTCTTTTGCTTAGAAGCTTTATGAGCTTCTGTGCCATTCTAGCACATTTCTGAGACAGTCCTTTAGCCCAGCTCAACAATATTTTGGTTTGATCAATTGGTCTGTGTTGCTGTGAAGTTGTATTTATTCTCTATTTGAATTTTCATTAGGTACAGGAAATATAAGTTGTTTCTCTCTTTCCACTATTATTGTCTCAGCCATGGTTTTGTTCCTTCATCTCCCCTTTCTTCAATTCTGAGCTCCCTTAGGTGCTGGTCTTAAGATTTAGCAGCCTGAGGGAAATAAATAAATAAATGTCTTGACTGAGCTTGCTAACTTTGTTACTTGATATAAACCCTACTTTAAAGAAAATCTGTGACTTCTACCTTGATTATTACATTTGATACTTTTAAAATACATTAAATATTTTAAAGTTACAGTTATTTTAAGCTTTTGGCAGAGTTGTATTATGGTCTAAACTTGATCAACAAACTTAATACTGAAATTCTTAGACATGATAGATGAAGAGCATTTCAAGAATGCAGCAGGTTATACTACTTTGGATTTTGTAATCCTTTGAAATTGTTTTGGTGCACTTGGAATTTGCTCCAGTTGGGTTGTATGCCTTAGGATATTTTTATATATTGTGAAATAAATTTTCTTGAGGAACTTAAAGTTGAAAGCCCAACAACCTCCTTCAGTTTTAGTCCTTCCATCAAATATAGGAAGACAAGGATTTGTCTTTTAACCAAAGAATTCAATACCCTATTATTTTTTTCTCTCACCTTTTCTGCATAAGTATGTCTATCTTTTCTGTTTTCATAGTCTGTCACCTGAAGTTCTTGAGGTGAAGCTGTCTGTTGTACTCACTTAACATCCACATATTATAGACTGTAAACCAGAACTGAATTTTCCCCTTACAGACAGAAGCTGATGGACGATATTTTTATTTCAATTACTTAACCTTAAGTTAAAAATAGATGAATTCATTTTGGAGTTTACAGCTATGGCACTGAGTTAAAAAAAAAAAGAAAAAAAGGTTCTTTTGGAAGCTGATCAGTCCTAGAAGTGAATCACAGGATGTTTGAGGTTGGTAGGGACCATGTGTGATCCTCCCTCGACCTGATGACAATGCTCTGCCTAATGCAGCCCAGCATGCTGCTGGCCGCCTTTGCTGTAAGGGCATGTTGCTGGCTTGTGGGCAGTGTAGTGATTACCAGGATTCTGAGGTCTTCCCTTGTGGCAAGTCATAAGGATTTTCCCATTGACTTTATTAAGATTATATGTAGGAGCACAGCCAGTGCTCTGTTCACTGTAGTCAACAGAAAGCAAGAACAGACCAATATACTGGAACAGTTGAGAATAAAGGTAGAGTCAAGTAGGAAACAGGAATGCATTTATCAACATGGGGATGTTGGAGAATGGCTGGGGAGTAACATAATTTGCAGAGGTGTCAACTTGGTGTTCTCCTCTGGAACCAGCTGACATAAATAGATGGGGATTGTTTGCACAGCTCATGCTTTAGGAATTGCACAGTTTGGTGAAGCTAAGAGAACAACGAAAGATGCAAAGAGGATTGGCTTTATGGAGATGATTCTTCTTGCAGTTAAAAGATGTGATGAGCTAGTAAGTAATCTAAATGCATTCTGTATGGTACCTAGAATGTCTTGATTACATCTTCTTTTTTTATTAAATTATTCAAATGGCATTGCTTGTACAGGTTAGCAAATGCCATAAACCTGCCCAGTTCTTGGAAACAACTTGGTTTTTGTTAAAGTTTATTGCACTGTAAAATATTATGTAGATGTAATCAATTAATTTAAAGATTTATTTTGCTGTATTTTGGTGTGTGTTTTGTTAGTTAAGCTTCACATTTATTTTTTAAGTACTGTGCTATAAAAGAAATCTCACTTTAGTGAATAAATACTTCATTGATTTCTAAGTAGTGCATATTTTCTTGGCTTCTGAAAACAAAGTGGTTTTCTTTATGGGATTTTCATTGATTCTTTTAATTTTTTTATAGTTATTTATTTTTTATAATAGATCACATCACAAAGCACTTGCAACTTTAAAGGTAACCTTGTCTTCCCTGGAAGTGCTTCTTTATATAAATCCAAACTGAATTTTTAGTTACAAAAAAAATTTAACTAGCACCCTGCCTGAAAAATAATGAAAACTTTATGAAAAGCTACAAGGAAAATGTCAAAATGCTTTCCTTGACTATTTTAAAAATAATTTTGATATGCTGTGATATTTTGAGAGCATCCATGCCAGTTGCAGCACCTCCAGTTTCTTTCTGGAAAGGATTTTGACCCAGGTTTGCTGCATTTCTGTGCCAGTAAGTCTGCACGAGGGCTGCCAGACGAAGTGGCCAAGACCCATTGCTTTGGGGGCGTGATGAGGCCACACCAGTCCTGCAGAGCTCCCCGAGCATCTTTCTTTTCCGAGTCCAGAGTAACAGTTCAGTTGGTTCCAAAGTACCCCTGAGTGCCACTGTAGCTTTATATTGCAGGCATCTGCTGTCACAGCAGCAATAAAATCTTTATGTGCGGGCCTCTCCTCCTTAGGTCTTGTTGTTTTACTAATAGGACTCTTGGAGAGGCGTCCTGGGGCATGTGGGACTTAGCTGATGCTGCAGGGTTATGACTTTGTGGATTCTTTTCTTGGGCTCAGTTAAAGTCTGAGTAGAAAGTTCAGGAAATTTTCTCTTCTGTAGCACAAACTCACCTTATTCACCACTAGGTAGGGATTGCATATCTCTTTGTGCATTCAGTTTAGCTCTGAGTTCGGGTGGATGATTTATTGCTATTAACCTGTAGTTTGTCTAAAATAATTCCTAATGCTACATAAATGTGCAATTTTATTTAGGACTAATTAAAACACTAATTAAAAGGTGAGAGCTGTGCTGAGAAAATATGTATTTGTCACTCGTGGACTCAACAGAATCATAAATCACTGGTTTTACAACTTAGTATTAGTATTACTCTACAGACAATTTAGACATCTGTGCATTGTGAAGCCATTCAAAAGTGCTCTATTAGACCGACTTATTAAAAACATGGTTATCTAATTGAACAGCACGTTGCTCTAAGCAAACGAGCTGGCGTAGCACAGAGATAGAAAAAACTCCAATGAAAGATGAATTTATAGGGAAGAGTCAGTTGTTTTATTACAAGAGAGCTTTGCCAGGAAGGAAAGTATAGCCTTTATTTTATGTTAATTAATATATTAATAATTTTGTTGCAATTGCTTACCCACTGCTTTGGTGAGTAGGTGTGGAAGACTCTGCGGGAATTGGAAAGTTTACAAGGGTCTTGGAGAATAGATGTTGATTTGGGCTTTAATACGTTCAGTTCATGCATTGCCCGGCTGTTGCAGCTGTGTTGTAAGATTGAGAATGACCATGGCCCTGTTCTTAGGAACTGTTATGACTGTGCTGGAATTTCCCAACCTGGTGTTAATGTGATAAACAGGGATTTGCCTGTGACTGGATTTGCACATAGCCATTATACAGGAACAGAAAGTGTAATCCTTGCAGAATTAATCGGCACTTAACAGAAATGTGTACAGTAAATCAGGAGATTGTGCAGGTGCTGAAGACTATAAAGCAGCATCTAAATACTGGAAAAGATGGAATAGTTATTTGGATTACACTGGCTGCTTTGAGGTTATTGGAGTCTGCATTAAGAATGAATTTGTGGGTGTCTCCATATCATATAAACTCCACGAGTCACGTTGACATTTAAAGACCATAGTGCTTTAATCTGTTGGAGGTCATGCACGTTCTGTTAACGTATAGATTCAGACACTGAAGCTATGATGTCTTCCAAAAATACTTCCTGTGACCAAAGTAAAAATCGCTGTGGACTAAAAGACTGCAAAGGAGTAGGACTCATCTGTATGGAAAATAGTGGTGGCTGCAGTATAATTTACAACTTTTATCTTAACTTTGTTTTGTAAACCTATGCATGTACTTGTGAACAATTCAGAGATTTTAAGAGAAATCCATCCACATAACTCAGTGAGACTTATGTATGATGCCAGCATAATAGGAGTAGGTTGTTAATCTTGAGCAGTGACAGAATTATATGTGCATTCACAATGGACGTTTTTAGTAAACTAAATCCATTCATCCACTGAGCCTTCCAGGAAGCATATCTGTGAACTGATGACTGTGCTCTGTATATGCTTCATGTTTGTGGTGTTTTGTTGTTTTTTTTTTTCCAGAAATAATTTATCCTACTTCTGCCATATTTGGAAATATTTTTCTTGAAATATCTTGTATTTTTAGTAATACCTTTCTGGTTTCTTTTTCCCTAAATTTATTGACTTAGAAGGGAAATGTTCATTAAAGCTAATAATTGCCCGAATGTACCTTTAAATAGGAAAGCATTAGTCTTAGTAACACGTATTTACATCTGTGTACATCTGTAATATAATCTGTACATATCTGTACAATAATTACATCTGTAATATCTCTGATTAATTAGAAAATTTTAAAGTAATTTTTTATTATATTTTTTGTAGAAAGATAGCTGTGTATGTTTAGTCCCTCCTGTCTTCATTTTATGGGAAGGGACTAGACTGGCAGTATTGAATGGCCACCAGTCTTATTTTGTAATCCTTTACAATTTGCTCATGGAAACACTTGGAAGTTGCTTTTACAGGAAGCAAAAACTGTTGTCATGAAAAATCTAACTTAAAAATATGAACTAGATGTGAACATTGTCCATGAATATAACAATTAGCCTGGAATCCTGCCAGCACTCCTCTCCCAGGGTCTAATCCAGTCACTATTGAAGGAAGAAACAGAAGCAAAAGATCATTATTATTATTTTTTATAGTCTATCAATGCTTTAGTGGTCCATCTCATAGTGCTTTTCAATAAGGAGAAAGAAAAAGGTTACTCTCTGGAGCTATTCAGCATTGGAGCTGTTGATAGGAAATAGGGGAGATTAAAATACCCTTCCTGTGCTGGAACCTGGGCACACATCTATGTTTGTACACATCTGTATCCCTTCAAATTGATTTTGTCCGTCTTTAAAAATACTGTCACTTACCGTATTTGTCTTGCAGAAATGAAATTTTCTCTAACGTCCAACATAAGGAAAAATTGGATTAAATATCTTAGGACAGATTTGTCTTTCAAATGTTTTGCCATCATTTTCCATTATAATGACTAGTAATGTCAGGCAGAGACATCACCTTCATCATTTGTCTCTCTTATTCCCCTCCTTTCTGCCTCCATTTCTGTCATGGTATGACAAACATATCCACGCTCATTATCAGAGCTTTCAAACGAGCAAGTAAGTATGAATTTCAAGTCGAGCTCTTACAGAGTGAACTAGATGAGGTTTCTTCACTGGGCTGTTCCCTTTGGCTGAGATATTGTTTTGATTAACTTAGTCATAATGGAAGAGGGCCAAATCGACTTCCATGTTTCTTGGATGTCTGCTAGGAATATAGTCATTATAGCATCATAATTATAGTGCAAAGGAGCATATTTTCTATGTTTTTGTATGTATTTTCTACAGGGACTGCACTGAAAGAATTGAGACTGTACTCATCTTGTCCTTTTGATGCCAGTGCTTCACTTGTACTTTCTCAAAACAAATCACAAAGCTGGCTTGGTAAGTGCTGGTGACCACCTTAGATGCATCCAATTTGAAGAAAAAAAAGTCTGTATCATGAATAAAAATAAACAAGGCGTAACATGAGCAAACGTGGTTGCTCAAAGTTGGCATCAGAAAGTGGCCCAGGGCTTCAGGACGCTGCAGCATTAAAATTCCTATTGTAAATCAAATCTGCTGGTTACTGCCCTCCTGCCTTTCAGATACCAATGCTGAGCTCTGCTCCTCACTTTTTCCCAGGGCTAGTTTGGCAACTTAAAGGTGCAGTACTGAGACACTAATAAAGGTATACTGCAGCTTTCACTGGAAGCTAATTGCTGTGCTTCTGCTTCCATTGGGGTTTTGTTTGAATATTTGGGAATGTAAGCTACCATTTTACATTTCCTTGCAGGCTTACACCTTGGGCTATGCTGTTGTCTGCAGATGTTAGCCCTTGGACATGTTAGTTTAAAAGCATCAAGTGAAAAGAGGAGCTCAAGATTTGATGCTGATAATTCAGAAATCAATAGGGTGGTAAGGACAACTGGGTTATTGCAGGTGCCGGTTATTGATGTTGATAAAGTGTAACGCTGACTTTCCCTTGAGACTTCCTAGCTTTGCAAAACCTTCTTAATGGACTAGATTTGTAATCTGTGCTAGGGGAATCCAGGATATTAACAAGTTTCCTTATTTTATATTTAACCTATACTTTTGCTTGCACTTATTAGAGGCTGGTGATGTTTAATTTTTTTAAAGTGGTTATTCTAAACAAATATATATAATTCCTGCATCCTAGTATGTAGTAGAGACTGTAAGTCTCTCCTCCCCTTCGTTTCTGCCTTCCGGAATAACCCTGTCCTCCTGAGGCTTTGAGGGTTGCATCAGGCAAACTTAATGGATGTCATTTGTTTTGGATGTCTGGTAGTATGTATTGGTAAACCTATCTGTCTACAGATGTGTAGTCACACACAGTGATGTCAAAGTATAGTCTCTACAAATACTCATGTGTTTATACGTAGTGCAACAGAGTGTGGACATGAATATGTGTCTGTCTGCATATATACACACATGCATCCCTATTTGTGAAACTAAATGTACAGTCATGATTCATTTTACAAAATGCCCTTCCAGAAAATGAGGTTCCATTGAATGATTTATAATTTGCCAAAAGATGTGGAAGCTCGGATACTAATTGCTGCAAAAAGTTGGTGCGTGATTGATGATCAGCGTTTGTGGACCCCTCTTCTCATACATACTCTTTGAAATATTGCAGTAGAAAGGAAATGAACAGTATTTATGGAAGTTTATGTGTGTAAAAAGCATTCTAGAAAGTTTCATTAGGTAGATTATTATGCTTTTTAAATATGATTTGTGCCTTTTTTAATTTCATCTCTTAACTTTAAGAAGCCTTTCTTCAGACTTAGCAGTTGGTAACATTTAATTTTGTGTCATTTTATGTCTTTAGAGATGTGTTGACATTTCTGCTTTTCAGAATAGCATTTTTATGTTCTATCATTAGCCTGTGTGTTATAAAATGCAATATTAACCTTTCTAACACATCTAGGTGTTACACAGAAGATGCGTTTTATGGAATAATATGCTATTAATTAAGTAAGTAGTATATATTGTATGAAAAAATTGTCTGAACACCAAAACTTAATCAAGAGTTGGGTGGAGAGAAACATTATGAAATTCAATAAGGGCAAGCGTAGGGTACTGCATCTGGGGAGGAATAACCCCACGCACCAGTACAGGTTGGGGGCTGACCTGCTGGAGAGCAGCTCTGTGGAAAGAAACTTGGGAATCCTGGTGGACAACAGGATGACCATGAGCCAACAAAGTGCCCTTGTGGCCAGGAAGGCCAATGGCATCCTGGGGTGCATCAAGAAGAGTGTGGTCAGCAGGTCGAGGGAGGTCATCCTCCCCCTCTACTCTGCCCTGGTGGGGCTGCATCTGGAGTACTGTGTCCAGTGCTGGGCTCTCCGGTTCAAGAAGGACAGGGAACTGCTGGAGAGGGTGCAGCATAGGGCTACCAAGATGATTAGGGGACTGGAACACCTCTCTTATGAGGAAAGACTGAGGGAATTTGGTCTATTTAGTCTGGAAAAAAGACGGCTGAGGGGGGATCTTATTAATGCTTACAAATACTTAAAGGGTGGGTGTCAGGAGGATGGGGCCAGGCTCTTTTCAGTGGTGCCCAGTGACAGGACAAGAGGTAATGGGCACAAACGTGAACACAGGAAGTTCCACCTAAACATGAGGAGGAACTTCTTTACTTTGAGGGTGGCAGAGCACTGGAACAGGCTGCCCAGAGAGGTGGTGGAGTCTCCATCTCTGGAAACATTCAAAACCCGCCTGGACGCGTTCCTGTGCAACCTGCTCTAGGTGACCCTGCTCTGGCAGGGGGGTTGGACTAGATGATCTCCAGAGGTCCCTTCCAACCCTACCATTCTGTGATTCTGTGAAGACAATAATGTGTGTATGTATTAATAGTTTCAGGGTACAGCACATAATTATTTAAACAAACCTGGAATTTCCTTCAGGAAAAAAGCAGTCACATCTCCAAGCATTGAACTGAACAAGCAGTGTCCCCTGCTCCTGACTTGTCATGGTTTGTAAAAGTCTTGGTGTTGGGCTGAAAGAGCCAGCCAACACCTAGTGGAACGGTGGTGGGAAGAGAAGAAAAATGTTCACATGCAAGACTTCTCATCAAACGCTTGATCATCACAGATGGTTCTGATATGGGAGGGCGGGATGTTCTGCTTTGGCATCAGCAAGGTAACGGATTTAATTGAGGGCAAAATTTGTCATAAAATGTTAGTTGCTGCATGTTGAATCTGATAACCACAGAATGTTCATTTGTTGTCTTATTTTATGTACTTCTATAGCTATTTAGAACTTAGTACCAGAAATTGTCAAAGTATATTCAATCTTTGCATAATCCAAGCATATTACATGGTGTAAGTTACAGATTTTAATATAGGGAATAGTTCCAACTTTACAGGAGCATGTGCCAAAGTGATGAAAGGTATCTAGAGTTGGTGTATCCACATGGAGTTTTAAATGTTGAAATTCTAGGTCAGGTCCCCAAAGCAGTACTGTTGCATCAGTATGGTGCTGCCTTTCAGCTGCAAATCCTCTAAGCAGAGGTTATGAGTTCAGGTGCTGAGTCACTTGGGGCAGGCTCCGCTGCTCTGGGTTTCAGAGCAGACTGTCATGGCTGCAGGTCAGATGGAAACTGCTGATGGAAATTCAGAGGCTTGCCCTGCTGTTGTCTTTCACTCTTTATATGAGGTCTTTTAAAGTTTCTACATTTTTAATTTGTTGGAGACAGTTTAGAATGCTAATGACACTATCTGACGGTGCTCAGTGACTTTTTCTCGTGTGCTTCTAATCATAGCCGTATAGTGATTCATAAAATCCAACCACTACATGGGCATTTAGTTCACCAGGCAGCTAATGTTCTAATACATCTGGAGAATAAAAATCCAGCAATCAACCTTTATTCCTAGAATTGCATGACAAAAATAAATTCAGAGACAAGGGGGAAAGAGACTAGTAGAGGCACCGTGTTTGTTACACCTTTTCTAAACTGAATGAACAGCTGAAAAATATTTGGGAAACAACATGTAAAGTGGATAAAATAAGAGAGAAACATGATTTTTAAAATGGATCTTCACAAATTTTGCCAAGCTAATGTTTCTGAACCCCATCGTTCTTTTTTCACGTCAAATTAAGATAAGGTCAATATATGATCAAATTCTTAACATTGAAACTACTAGTCTACATTTTAATTTAGAATCATAGAATTGTCAGGGTTGGAAGGGACCTTAAAGATCATCTAGTTCCAACCCCCCTGCCACGGGCAGGGACACCTCCCACTAGATCAGGTTGCTCAGATCCCCATCCAGCCTGGCTTTAAAAACTTCCAGGGACAGGGCTTCCACCACCTCTCTGGGCAACCTGTTCCAGTGTCTTACCACCCTCATGGTGCAGAACAACTTCCTAATGTCCATTCTGAAACGACCCATCTCTAGTTTTAATCCATTCCCCCTAGTCCTACCGTTACCTGACATCCTAAAAAGTCCCTCCCCAGCTTTCTTGTAGGCCCCCTTAAGATACAGGTAGGCCACAATAAGGTCTCCTCGGAGCCTTCTTTTCTCCAGACTGAACAACCCCAACTCTCTCAGTCTGTCTTCGTAGGAGAGGTGCTCCAACCCTCTGATAATCCTCGTGGCCCTCCTCTGGACACGTTCCAGCACGTCCATATCTTTCTTGTAGAAGGGGCTCCAGAACTGGGTGCGGTACTCCAGCTGGGGTCTCACAAGAGTGGAGTAGAGGGGGAGAATCACCTGCCTTGACCAGCTGGCGACGCTTCTCTTGATGCAGCCCAGGATACGATTGGCTTTCTGGGCTGCAAGTGCACACTGAC
>VYZM01012563.1:0-27095 GCA_013398915.1 Dromas ardeola
ATGATCCCAAGGTTCTTTTCCAATCTGAATGATTCCCTGTGTTTACCCATGTTCCGGTACAGACTCAGACAGGCTGTTGCACACACTCACACAGGGGCACAGGAGAATGCTGACCGTAAATACCCTGCTCTTGATAGTCTGTGAGTAGGCAGGTGCTTGCTCAGAATCAGATCATGCTTCCCCTGAGGCACATCTTTACGGTTATTTGTCTGAAGTAGTAGCTTTATTTCCATAGTTCAGAGAATCTTCCATTTCTACTGTTCATGCTGATTAGTGTAGCTAATTGGAATTCCTCTTAGTGACTGAATTTTTTTTTTTCTGAAAAATAAGTTTGATTTTTTTTTTCCTTTCTTCAGTTCACTAATCAGTTATGTCACCTTAGTGTTTTCAATTTTGAACTCAAAAGCCCTAAAGCTTCTGTAGTAAGCAATACTTTTTGAAAATGCATCTACCTCATCAATATGCTGGAGAAACTAATTTCTTAATAAAAATAAGGAGATATAATAACTAGTAAGCTTTTATGGGTAACAGAGGCTTTAATCATTAAACCTGGAAACAGATGCTTGTCAGCTCTCTGGACCAAATGTGCAGTTAGAAACAGGGGTAGTTTAGTCCATGTTCTGTGTACAAAACAGAGGCGGGTGGAAAGATGGTAAATAGTGTGTACACACACTAGCCATAGCATGCTGTTAGGTTTCTTCAGCTTACAATGCTATTTATGGATATATTTCAAAATAAATGGAATGTGTGCAGATAGTCCATCCCCATCGACTTGATCAAGGTCAAGTGTACGACTTCGAATATTGTCATGTGAGTCAATGGTCCTTTAATATTTGACATAGGGCTCAATGGCATCCTGTCATAAAAACTAAGGAGTTACAGCAGAAAACGGAGAAGGGAAGTTATCATGATGATTTCCTTGTAATACAGTAGCTACTTTTTTTTAACTGTAAAAATAATTAGTTTATTTTAAAACTAATTAATTTGGAAATCAATATACACTAATTCATTTTAAAAACCTAGACGTTGCAGATCCTATTTTTGAGAAGCGTAACATTCAGCATTAAGATGAAACAAGCAAGTTGTCTGTTTATGACAAACTATATTAGCAAATGTTGCTGCTTTTGTGGAGACAATTTCAAGTACCAGGTATTTTTGCAATAGAGTTGTGATTTTATGTATTATGTAAGTAACTATAAAGGCTTCTGAAGCTTTGATATTTTTAAGTGCAATGTGCCTGAATTCTACAAACTATCAACATCTGAGGACTGTTCTGTTTTATGATGCAGTTTTATTCATTTTGTTCACTATGTTCTATGAAGAGTCCTTTGATTATTTTTTTTTAAGACCTCTCCTTTCTAAGTTCTCTAGTTTAGTGCTAACTCTGATTTTCTTCGGAAATTTAGTGTTTAGTTTTTGGGTTTTTTTAAGTCTCTGAATTTGTATGTGTGGTGACTGTAAGAATACCGGTGTTCTGTTGGAAAAGAAATTATTTTTTTTCCTTTCTGCCATTTGTGGCGAAGCTTAAAATGAGCCCTAGAAAATACAAAAGCTTAAGAAACAAAGTTATTTTCTAAAACTGAGTTTTGAGCACTGCAGCTAGAATTATTGGTAGTATTATTAGTTCCAAGGTTATACTACTGTTTTGTTGTATTTTGTTTTAATTAAAGGGAACTGGATAGCGCAAGATACCAGCTATGTACTGAAGTCTTTGGACTGCTTTAAGGCTTACTAATTCTATGTGGAGAACTGACAACAGTGGTTTGGTCTTAAGTGAATCCACTGGGTCCCTTTGATCCATAGATCACAGGTTGGAGTGATCTTTTAGGAGGGATTCCTCAGAGAACACCTATTTCCAGGGTGGCTGTTGCTCTGCAGCGTACTTGCCATAGGAGCTGAGTTTATGTGTAATTTTAGATCATTAAGCTGTTGAGTGAAAGCATCTAGTTATCCAGCGTCACGTATTTCGGCTCAATATAGCATTTGTCACGAACTTGTGATGAATCCCCAGCTGCGCTCTTAAGGAATGGCAGACGTGTGGTACAAGCTGAAGAATGTCTTATCGCATCAGGGAGATAAGCAGGTTTGTTTAGCACTAACCTAAGCAAGTAAAACTCCCCGAGACCAAACCTGATTAGCTGAGGTTCAGGCTACGCTACTGCAACCACAGAGCTCTTTTTCACAGCTTGAATCATGAGATGAGTAAATTTGTGCTGGTTTGGAGTATGTAATCTAAGCGTATTTTCCCTCATGACTAAGGACCAGTGGCAACTGGTAGCAACAAAGAATATCAGGACTTCTCACGAGGGTAAAGGGATATCTCTGGTACCTGAGTACCCTGTTTTTGTGAACTCTGTTTTTAGGTGCCTTATCTGGACCACGTACTTTATAAGCTGTGTGAACAGCCAACCGGTTCTAGAACTTTAGGACCCTGTTGAAACTTCTAAATATTTGCTTGGGTCTAGGAGTGGCAGGAAAAAGAAATCAATTAAAAAAAAAATCCTGATGTTCAAAAAAAAAAAAAAAACCAACCAAAACTTTTGCCTTTCAGTCATATTCTAAAGTTCTGTAGAGCCTCAACACAGTGAAACCAAACCATTCAATTTCCCTTAGGAAAACAACTCCTGCCTCTGGTTTCTGGAATTCAGGCATTCTCTTGTTTTTCCTCTCTGCTTTTTCATCCCTAAATTGGGTGAGGGTAACCTGACCAAACCTTCTGTTGAGCTGAGTAATTTACCTCTGTTGTGACAGTGCAGCAAAGGTGTAGATGATGATGACGTTCTCAGTGCCTTATTCCCACACTCAGAAGTCACTTATCGGGGGACGTTAATATTAATATGGATTCCTGGGGAGCAGGAATTGACATTTTACCAGTTTCCAGTAGCATTTCAGCATACCACATGAGCATGAGGAAAATAATACTTTCAGGAAATGCTACAGTTTTTAAAGGCTGCTCTTTATTTTTGAGTCATAGGAGTTACAAGACCTAATAAACCGTTTATCTCCGACCTGGAATTACACTCCTACAATGAAGAATCCCTCTATTGAGGAAATACCTATGTCTTCTGTAGTTATACTGGGAATTCGTTAGCCTGAAAGGTGATTTTAACTGTGGTTTCTGAAATGCACTGAACATCCCTTCCAGTGTCTCCACCTAAAACTCTGTCAGTACAACTTCATCTGTCCAGACAGATTTTGAGCATCTCTAGGTTGGAGACTCCAGAGCCTCTCTGGGCAACCTCCTCAATCACAGTACTGTTTTGTTTTGTTTAAATGGAATTTCCTGTGTTTCAATGTGTGCCTATTGCTTTATCGTTCTTTCACTGGATACCTCTCGGAGAGATAGGGGGAAGGAAGATGGAGATGTCTTTCAACCTCTGTGTTTCGACTAACCATATTCTCTGCAACCATACACTTAGCCAGGTTAGCCTTGTTATTTTTCAAAACCATGCTTGTTACATTTATGTATTTTAATGGTCACTTACAAAAGCTATCTTTAATCACAGAATAGTAGGAGTTGTAAGGGACCTCTGGAGATCATCCAGTCCAACCCCCTGCCAGAGCAGGGTCACCCAGAGCAGGTTGCACAGGAACGCGTCCAGGCGGGTTTTGAATGTCTCCAGAGACAGAGACTCCATCGCCTCTCTGGGCAGCCTGTGCCAGGGCTCTGCCACCCTCAAAGTAAAGAAGTTCCTCCTCACGTTTAGGTGGAACTTCCTTAAATATGCTTCAGCATGTTAAGAACCAACAGTAGAATAAAAAGCCTAAGTGGAATAGAAAATGCTATTAAGAAAGTTCCTTTTAAAATTGGAAAACTGCACTTAGTAAACTGATCTCAAATTGTGTTAGCAAGAATATTAGATATATGTGGTTATGGTAGAGCTGGTAGGCAATTACAATGCATTCTTTTCTACTGACTTTCAAGATACCGACTGTAAATTTCCTGTTGTACTTCTTGAGATTACATACTGTATAAAAATAAGAGCCAAAACCTAAAAGCAAACAGAAACCTTGTATCACCACAGGAAACCTTAGAGATGGACCTGGCAGGGAGTATGATGGGTGTGCTGCTGTATTGATGTATTTTATCCCTGAAATCTAACTTGCTGTTCTGGTGCAAGTGAATGTTGTATATCATATTCAATATCTAAATAATAATAAGGTATTGAATAACTAGAGAATTAAAATTTAATATGTATGAAAGCTGAAGCAACAATGCAATTTGGCCTCCTGAAAAACACAGTCCACTTCATCTTCTGTTATTCAAACTAACTTTGCTGGATTTCTCACATTATCACGGAGGCAATCACACTCACGCCCAGGTTTTTCAGTCGTGGGCGGTGTTTTCAGGATCAGGATTAGAGAAGCAGAGTTGCTGCCATGCCAGTGACTACCTGCTGTGAAACCTGGCATGCGTTTGCCTTCATTCTTGGAACTGCTTCTGTAAAAGCTGTGCTTCTGAGAACGGCAGGAATGAGCTGCTCAGCCAGGAATGCTGGTTTGCCCAGCACAGTGATACACTCCCTAGAAAAGCTGCCTTTGTGTTTAAGGGATGCAGATTAACACTGATAAGAATTTTCAGTATGCCATCTAATACCAGTTACTTGCTTAAATATTTATCATATGAAAATGTAACGTGCTTTGCATAGTCAAAATAAAACAAAAAAAGTGTTTGCATAGTCAAAATAAAACAGAAAAGTGAAAAGAAGCCGGTGTGTCAAAAGATCTGACGTGATCTTTTGGACCTACACAGTTAAATTTCAGTCTGATGAAGTTGCTGGATATTTCTTTCGACACGTTGACTTCCCTCAATTTATGTTAACTCCACTAGGTATAAAGGATATTTGTCTTAACTCGAACATCTGAGTAGCCTGATGCTTTGTAAGGCAAAATAGGCACTGCCTGTGTTTGTGTGAGTCACCACTTGAACATAAACAAACACAGATTTTAGCGTGCTTAATATTTGTATTTCAGCATTCTGAAATGTGCACGTTCTTTAAAAAACATGGTTTGAATGGTATAACATCGTTGTGTGGTAGCGGTTATTTGAAAGCCTTCAGGATTGCTTTGTTTCCATGAGCATCTCTTAGTACTGGAAGCTTGCTGAGGGCTAAAGCTTGATTGTACACGTACCTCAGAGAGGAGATTAACGTAGAAATAGCGGCTATGGTTGACTAGAAAACGCTTCATAATAAAGTTCTTAAAACCTTAGTGTGATTGGAGGGGAGCCACAACAATCCATCTTGCCTGAGGAAACTGCTAAACACCTGTTATGTCAGTATTGTGGTTTATGATGCTACGCTGTAGATAAAGGAGTCTTGGCCATGATTTATGACGATCGCTGGTTGAAGCTACCTGTCACAAACTATGACTTCAGTAATCCAATTACACAAGTGGAGATAAGAATCCATGGTCAGGGCAGTTTCCAGCTGAGCAGAGGCTCTTCCAGTTTTTATGGCTCTTGCCAATAAAATTTATTAGGGAAAAATCTTAAGTAAACATCTCTGTGATGGATGGTACCAGCGTGGCTGTATCAGTAATCATAACACTGGGAATACTGTTGCCTCAGGTCCATAGAAGATGGAGTTTTCTTCTTATGGGAGGGGACGTGTTGTTGCCTTATTATTTTACACTGGCAACACAGGAGTCCTGAGGGGAGTTCCTGTTAAACAGGACTAAGTTCAGTTACACACTTCAGGGTTTTTCTAGTGACGTTTTACGTGGCTTTTTGTGGGTGTTTTGTTTGGGTTTGTTTTTTTTTTTAACTTTCAGATTAAGATATTTTAACTCAGATTCAAGACTGGCTAGGTCGAAATAATTGCTGAGGGGGTGACTTAACTTTCTGCTGAAAGTTGCTCAAAGACCAAAAATTTCTTTTGCTCGTCTTTCCCGAACATATCCTGTTCCCTGAAGCACAGAAAGGTGTGGTGCCTATAAGAGAAATGCTGTATGTTAATGATGCTCAGCAATACCATTTGTTGTGCTAGAAATTGCAATAGTAAAAGCTCGTGAAGTCTTTGTTTTCTGACCCTTAACAGCTGCTGTACTACCAGAAAAAAAGGGAATTATATTTCTAATTTTCTGTAACTTCCTATAGCTAAAAGTATTTGTCTCCTGTTAAGGCTTGGGTCCTAGCTCTTCAGAGGAGCACAGGAGCGAGAAAGTGAGTTAATTGCTTTAAAGAGAAGAATTAAATTCAGAGCTGAAGTATAACATTCATTTTTTTTAGCTCAATCTGAGTGTGCAAGCTCTACCAAAAATGAGGTCATGGTTCCTTATACAGCAGGTAAGTGATGATGTATTCATACCATACAGAGTGCAATGGCATCCTCTTTTTACAATAAATACTTAAATGCAATTGTTATACAGATTAATTTGACTATGCAAAGCATACTACATTAAATATCTCCCCACTTACAGTTGTTCTTGAGCTACAAGTGTTGCGAGGGAGTAAATTTCTTTTCCTGCATCTTAAATCAATTGATGTATTTAACTGCAGTAATACCTTGGCCAACCCCGCTATTTTAAATTATACCTCTCGTTATACACTATTGAGAAAAGGGGTAAATACTTGCCCTGTCTAAAGACAGTGATTTTGCAGGGAATAGGAGCTGGGATGGTGTTTGACCTGTAGGATGTTTTCCATGATCACGCAAATCTGTTTGACCATGACTGTTGCTTTCAATCTCATTATGGCATAAGACCTGGCATTTTAGAAAACAAATGTACCGGTAAAATGTGGTGGAAGTCATCCAGAATAAAAATGGAACCTTACAATATTACTTTTACAACTATTTTTCATAACTCCCACATGTAGAACGTTACCATTATGAATGCTGGGTACCCAGTGAATGCTTTTCATTGTATTAATAATACATATTTTTTTTATTGGAACTGTAACTCTTTCAAGTGTGTATTTAATGATATTTAAGAGAATTAAATTATCCGTTTGGAAAGAGGCAAACTTGTTTCTAAGTACGTTTTAGGATTGCATCAGCTTTCAGTTATGCCACAGCTTTTTATAGCTTGACTAGTGCTAATGATCTCATTCTCTTAACTTGATGATAATAATAATGGAATTCCTTGATTAACTTGAATGGCAGCTCATAATTGATATGGTGGTTAAAATTAACAGCGTGTGAGGAGTTGCCACCCTGTGCTTTGTCTGACCTTATACAACTAAATAACCAGAATAGGATGAGAATCTGATTTAAAAAAAAAAAAATAAAATAAATATAAAAAAATCATTTAGAGAGTGTCACAATAAGGCTGTGTACAACTTCTTTAGAAAAAAACCTGCATTCTATTTTTCATAGCATTTAAAAGTAAGTGAGACAGATCCGATCCAGACAACGTGATCCAAAGTACCACCAGTATTTTGACTTCTCTCCGCAGACCATATATAGTGCAGGCAAGAGACGCATGACTGCTTTCAAGGGTAGCAGAGCTCCCCTGGGAGGGAAAAGACTGGACAAATTTATTTGTAAAGGGAAATTTTAGAATTGGTACACAGAGATCTGGATAACTCCTTTAAAGCAGGTAAATAATGGCTTTAGAGATCTTAGAAGTACCGTCTCTCTTGCTGACTGCTGTTAGCTTTGTTTAAGATGACCTCGATGGGGAAAAGTTAGCGTCCAGTTACCAGTTCTTCAGGGTGACGGCTACTCTGGAGTCCCTCCTGTCCTGTTTCACACCTTGCCCCAACCAAAAGAAGCCAACAGGCAAGTCTTGTCACATTGGTAAGATATTTGCTTATATTCCTGTATTTGCTGTAAGCTTCGAGATGCTAAAAATGTAAGCGTGAGAATATAACTTTATAGACAGTTTATTACTATAGAACCGAATTCTTGTTAAAACAGATGAGGCACAATGAGAAGACTTTGTTATGGCTGAGCTTCTTTTTAAAGTGCTTCTCTGCGCGTGAATTTATTTTTGACCATAAATTCGCTATAGAAAGATGCTATTAAGGAGAGCAGAGACTCTCCAATAGCTTCTGATAACTAGCAGAAGGGATCTTAACTGCATCATCAGCTGTTCAGCTATAGTCTGAGCACCCTTGCAGTGATATGTAAATCAGCATGAAATTATGAAAGGCAGATACGATGGTGTCCTTTTACAGTAACCGGAAGACTTACAGGTGAGTGTAAAAGGAGACGCTGATTTCTCTTGATGAAATGGTGCTGAGAGGAATTTTGTGAGAGGTTAATGATAAACATCAATTAACACAATTCTGACGTGTGTGAAACCTGAAGGTACTAAAACTAGTGCAAGGCTTTTGCAGACGTTCAGAATGGGTCCTGTCGAGTTTAGCACACCAAACCCTGATTTCTCGTCGTACAGTTTTCTATGCACTGATCTAGCTGCTTACCCAGTTAGGGCTCCTACCTACCACTTAACCAAATGTTAGTGCTAATTCTGGCATCTCCTGTAGGTGGGAGCCCTCGCAGTAGAAGAGGCTGAGTTGTTTTTCTGTTCTCTTCCAAAGTATGCTCTTAGCAAGCCAGTCTTTCAACAGACTATATATAAATTAAGCTGATGAGTCTCAGAAATGTACATATCACTTTGTCTCTAGACCTTCAATGAATGCTAAATCATTGACAAAGTGTGAAGTGGTAACTTTTGATCTAAAAAAACTGGGAGTCTGCTCACTCGTTTGGAATGTACAGTATGCGATTATGTAACTCGCTGAGCAGGTGACATCATTGGTGACCAATCACAAAAACTACACTTCTGACTATAATGTCTATTTGTAGTATTCCAAATATCAAAGATGAGACAATGTATTTGGCTTAGTGGTTTTACAGTACTACTATCAACATAAACTTAGTGGTTTCGAATGCTCCTGATTCTGGCAGCAAAAGTGCTATAAAGTTTTGACACTAAGTTCCGGCTGCTGAAGAATTTCAAGAGGAAAAGGTAGGAAAACCATTCAAGAAGTAGCGATTCCCTAGAGTCTGAGTGCTTGAGAGCGCTGTCATCTCTTAGCTCAGCTGGTGTAATGGACGCATGTTCTTCAAGATGTGGCCAGTAATGAATAGATGCTCTTTCTTAAACAGCTAGTGTTCTAAAAGAATAGCAGTGTGGGGCAAGCTACAGTAAGTAATAAGAAAATAAAAGATTCAGTAAGGCTAGCTTTTCAAAAGCTTGGAATTTTATTTGACAGACACTGGTTTCCTTGAAAATTCCTTATGTTTATCACGAAATTTCCTGTTGCTGTCACTTATCCTTCTAAACACTAGAGCTTTTCATTTGTTCAAGGTTCACAGTAAGAGATTCGGAGTTCCTTACAAGGAGGGCATATATTATCACTCAAACTTTATTCCCTCGTTTTAGAATGCCTGTTGGAGTCCTTAGGTCAAGAAACTAGCTCTGAATATTTTCCAGCTCTCACTGGAAGTGTTAGAAGGGCAGGTAACTGCTGTGTTCCCGCAAGTTTCTGTCTCTCAGCGGTGTTCTCAAAGTGTAAATCTTCAAGTTCTTGAAGTAGATGCTTGTAGGCAGGCTTGGTCACTGGGGTCCTACTGGTGGAACCTGGGGCACAATTGTGTCATGAAAGAGCAGAGATGGAATGGCTATATTGGTGCTCCGTACATTTTGTGCAGGGACTGCTGGCTGTTCCTATTCAGGGATAAGGAGCAAAGAGCTCACATTAAGAAATGCAGTGATTTCCTTGGCCTTCCTATGGGTGCATCTGAGACAAGAAGCTTTATCTCCTTCCAAGAGAATTCATCCTCCACTTAATCTAGTTGTTTGGTATGTGATCTTTCTCCTACCGTTCACCTGTCCTATGTGATAGGATATGGCTAATCCATAGACAACAAACCATTTTGATGCGGCTTTATCCGTAGCAATTTCCATTGAATCGTTTAGGTTGGAAAAGAACTTCAAGTTTGAGTCCAGCATGCTTCAGGGTAGCAGTGAGAGAGTCCTGATGTTGGCAGTGCAATTGTCTATAGGATCCTCTGGCAAAACGTTTGCAACTGCCTCAAAGATAGTCAACTCTCTTGTAAAAAAGGTTTTCAATTACTGCACAAGAGATAAGTGCAAGTTCTCAGCATTTTGAAAATTACCTTGTGTCAGTATGCAACACTAGACCAAGTTTTATTTGGAGCCTGGGAACACACGTATACCCACGTAGTATTCACTTGAAAGGTGTTAACGGTCCAGAATCGGAGTAACTGCTCTATTTAGAGCAGTTATCAGTAATTCAATTGCAGCTGCTAATTACAATTAAAGGTTTTTATCATGAGCTATGAAAGTTCTTAGCTAGTCCAGTTGAACAGAGGTTGCACTTGTAGTACTCTTGGAATACAAATCCTGATGCCTTATGAGAACATCTGTAGTGCATGAGGTCTTGACTTTTCATTTAATACATATATTGGATATAACTATCAGTGTAACTTCTGTCTCTATCACTTCACCTGTTTCTGCTACCAGCTCTCATTAATAAAGGTACATAAAATGTAAAGCAAAATATTAAAAAAAAAAAACCTGGAGAAGAATGCTGAAAATCATGGCCTCTCTTAAATCACTGAAATTCTTCACGTATCACTTTAGTCAGACATGTATGTTCACCTGTTCCCTTACTAACTGTAGCCACTTTTTTACTACTTCATAGACATTTATTTCCTAAAGCAGTTTGCTGTTTAAAGTTTAGCTATGCTGTCCTGAGGTGTCTTGGCACTTTGAAAATTAATTTTGTTATTATTCAGGTGATCAAATGACTAGAACTTAAGGGATTTAATTAAAAGTTTTAGAAAACAAAAACCAGAAACAAATAAAATTTAAAAAAAAAAAAAAAACACAAACCAAGCCTGTCTGATTATTCAAAAAGGTACCCTTTAAACCTTTCCTGCTTTAAATTTTTATTTCAGTAGGAGGATTTTTTTATTTCAGTAGGAGGATTTACTTAAATTAAGGACCTGATGGCAGTGCACAGCTTTGGAATGATTTTTCCTCAAGTTTCTAACTTCTGCCTAAATTCTAATTCAGAAAGAAGGAAATCTGCAGCTTTATACAGTGAATGTCTACTTCCCACAGGCTCTTGAAAAATGCTTTTCTCATAGGGTAAAAATCATCGCCATAGTATCACTTTTAAGATTCTTCTCCAGGCTGTGAATGATGCTTTTCGTATTCTTTTCCTTTTAATAAAATCATTTCCTTTCAATTAAAATAAAATTGATTCACCTACATTTACTTTGGGGACTCCACAATTAGAGTCAGAACAAAAACCTCAAGTGTACCTCAAGGTATACCTCAAGTACTTGTTAAAAATAAACTCTATTAGTAATTAGCTGTAAGTGAACTTTTAGTGCAGAAGCACTGAAAATAATTGGCTATGGAATGTGTTTTTCATTGCAATCTACAAAAATATACTGAACAGTGGATGAAACAGAAATTCTTTTTTTTGTGCTTTCTTAAGACTCACTACCAATTATTTTCTTGATACCACAGTTCTTAAAAGTAAATTGTCAGACAAGAAACAATGTGTAAACAGGCAACTGAGATTTGTCTTTATTCAAAGCCCATGAGTCATTCCATAGGCAATAAAACTTTCATTGTCCATGAATTTTATTTTCATATCTTTTGACATCCCTTGTTCTTCATAGCACTAATTATGAAGTCTCACTTTTCCAAGCATGTATAGGGTTATTCTAGTTGGGAATACTAGATGTCGGGGGAAAGTTCAAGTTCCACCACTGTCATTTTATTCCAACAAAGCCGTGGCCACTCTGCACCAGCAAAGCTGCAAAATGTTTTTTAAAAGCAGATCAGTGGTTTAGTTTTTCTGAACTGTTATAGCTTGTTTCATATGTTGCAACTAGATATTTCACTTCCCAAATAAGTTCTGGGTGAACTCCATGAGAAATAAGACAAGCTTACAAGGCCTTATGTGTCAGCGCTACTGTTCTGTAAATCCACATAACTCAGATGATCTAGCCTGGCTTGGACCGATTTGATAGAGTGGTGTTTAATAAGTGGGAAGAGATGAATAAATCTGGGTAGAACATGTGCATCCCGAATGCTAGACTGCATTCTTTAGAGTGGCTCTGGCTCTGCTCCCCAACCTTTAGGGCTTTTCTGGCATAACAGTAAAGGATCTGTAACCATACAGCTGTGGTTCAAGTCCTAAAGCTGTAATATGGCTGACCTCCTCTAAACTTGGTAATTAGTCGTGCCTCTGCAGCGAAAAGGTGGCAGTGTGATGGAGTATTGTCACGGGCTTTGCTACTGCCATTAACAGGAGAGTCGGTGTTTGGGTCTGCACCCTGCTGCCAAGTTCAAGGTTAGCAGTGACTGTACAACACCTTTCTCCTTCCCCTTCTGGGATGCTGAGAAGGGGTGGAGAAAATGAAGAAAAAGGGTAGATCGAAGCGGACAGATTTAGGTTGGATATTAGGAAGAAATTCTTTGCTGTGAGGGTGGTGAGCCCCTGGCCCAGGTTGCCCAGAGAAGCTGTGGCTGCCCCATCCCTGGAGGGGTTCAAGGCCAGGCTGGACGGGGCTTGGAGCAACCTGGGCTGGTGGGAGGTGTCCCTGCCCAGGGCAGGGGGGTGGGACTGGATGGCCTTTAAAGGTCCCTTCCAACTCTAACCATTCTGTGAAATAAGTAGGTCTTGTTTTCTGTGCATGGGAAAAGGACTTGTACAGGTTAGAGGTGGAGAGAGATAATACACGTTATGTTTTCTTTCTGTACCCTTGAATTTAGTGTCAGACTATGGCAGCTTGAGGATTTGCACGTTGGAATGGGAACTGGGAGTGCAGCCTACAGTTAACTTTATTAAATGCAAACAGGCTATGTGCTCCTAACTGGGGAGCTGAATTCTGTTTCAATTTTGGACCAGTATACTGAAAATACTATAGTTCCATTTCCTTACGCATTTTCAAAACTCTAAGCTCTTGTTTCATTTAGAAGCTTGAGCATTTCTTTAGTTTTGACCTTGGCCAATGAAAAAAAACTTGGTACTTCTAAAAACAATAAGGTATTCAGAGTTTCTCTATTTAAACAAATACACCACTTTGTGGAGGAGGAGATAAGTCATCAAGCTTTCTGATAACTCAATAAATAATTAAAAGGGAGGAAAATACTTGGAATTCTCCTCCAGACTAAAATGTAATAAGATTTCTCCTGCATACTTCATAGAATCATAGGGTTGGAAGGGACCTCTGGAGATCATCTAGTCCAACCCCCCTGCCAGAGCAGGGTCACCCAGAGCAGGTTGCACAGGAACGCGTCCAGGCGGGTTTTGAATGTCTCCAGAGATGGAGACTCCACCACCTCTCTGGGCAGCCTGTGCCAGGGCTCTGCCACCCTCACAGTAAAGAAGTTCCTCCTCATGTTGAGATGGAACTTCCTACGCTCAAGTTTGTACCCATTATCTCTTGTCCTGTTGCCGGGCACCATTGAAAAGAGCCTGGCCCCATCCTCCTGACACCCACCCTTTAAATATTTGTAAGCATTAATTAGGTCACCCCTCAGCCGTCTCTTTTCCAGACTAAACAGACCCAATTCCCTCAGCCTTTCCTCATAAGAGAGGTGTTCCAGTCCCCTCATCATCTTGGTAGCCCTATGCTGCACCCTCTCCAGCAGTTCCCTGTCCTTCTTGAGCTGGGGAGCCCAGAACTGGACACAGTACTCCAGGTGTGGCCTCACCAAGGCAGAGTAGAGGGGGAGGATGACCTCCCTCGACCTGCTGGCCACACTCTTCTTGATGCACCCCAGGATGCCATTGGCCTTCTTGGCCACAAGGGCACATTGCTGGCTCATGGTCATCCTGTTGTCCACCAGGACTCCCAGGTCTCTTTCCACCGAGCTGCTCTCCAGCAGGTCGGCCCCCAACCTGTCCTGGTGCGTGGGGTTATTCCTCCCCAGGTGCAGCACCCTACACTTGCCCTTATTGAATTTCATAAGGTTTCTCTCCGCCCAACTCTCCAGCCTGTCCAGGTCTCTCTGTATGGCGGCACAGCCTTCTGGTGTGTCAGCCACCCCCCCCAGCTTTGTGTCACCAGCAAACTTGCTGAGGGTGCTCTCTATCCCCTCATCCAAGTCGTTGATGAATATATTGAAGAGGACTGGGCCCAGTACTGACCCCTGGGGAACACCACTCGTCACTGATCTCCAACTGGACTCTGTGCCCCTAACCACGACCCTCTGAGCTCTGTCTTTCAACCAATACTTACCTTAGTCATGTTGAATATAAAGTCAGGTTTAGTCTGTACATCAGAGCTGTCAGGTGGCAAGTTAAAATGCCAAGAGCCGCCAGTGGAGGCGGTGATGGTTTTAGAGGCAACCAACTGGGATTATTGATTAAGGCCTTGGTCAGGACGCAGAGGTTTGCTGACTAAAAGAGGTAATAGCGCAAGTCACGTATCTCACCATGTAGACCGATGGAGGGACCTGAGGTTGGCACTGATGTAATGTTAGGTCACAGGGACTACCTGGGGAGGTGGACAGAAAAATGGTGAAAGATGCAGGAAGCTGAGATTTCTCAATGTGGCAGTCATTGACCCATAAGATGATTTGGGGCACATTGCTTGTCTGCACTTGCTTACCTGCCTGTTGTCTTTGAAGTGTTTTTCCATTGTGCTAAAGATGCAAAGCACCTAAGATGAAAACATTGTTAAATATCTCTTTTTCAGCTTCAGGTATTTTGAAATTACTGAAAATCTCTATCTCCAGGAATCTTGAGCTGTGTTAATGCTAGCTAGCTACAAAAACAGGCTGAATTCATGTCAAAATTGAGTTCAGACACTGATAGCTAGTCTGAAGATGGTATCTTAAGGTATATATGTGTTCTAGATACATTCATAAAGCATGTATTTTCAAATCTAGTGAAACCCTTACATAGGATTGGTAAATTGAGTACTACTAAGTTTAGCCTGGCTCTGGTGAATTGCATACTTAACAGCGGGATTTACAATTTAAGAAATGTTATAGAAACCTTGTACCATCATCCTGATTGTCATCTCTTGACATAAAATTTGAAGTCAAGCTTTTCTGTTCAGTTTTTGGCACTGAGACATCTCTTCCTTTCTGTTCCTGAATGAAAGATAAGCTATTCAGAAAGGATGACAGGATTTTTCTTCTTGCCTGTCCTGTTTTGTGACCCACCCCAGGAAGAGGTGTAGTAATAACTTCCTCCTTGTTCAGATACCTTCAATAGAAACCAGATAACTCGTTGCCAATTTCATATTTTTATGAGTAAAGTTACAGGCCTGTCACAAAACCGGTAGTGCATGCTGTGGCACTGCCTATAGTCAGAGCCTTTCTGCCTTTTAACCTTTAACATTGCTACACGGGAATTAAAAGTAGTTACTCAATAGGCACGAGCGCTGTAGCTTCCAATAAGCAATGAAAATGCTCTAGCCAAAGGTGGTCAGTTATAAATCCAAAGGCGCGTTTCAGTTTTCTTGTTGCAGTTATTGAGATTTGCGCTTAAAAATGCGTGTGGTTTGATTCCCAAATATCTTTGAGTCACTGCTGGGGAGAACTAAGAAGGATGTAGTGTTTTCTTTCTGGAGTAGCATTTTGCAAACTGCTGTTCTGCAAAAACAGGTGCCAGGGGGTTCAATGTGCTTTGTGAAGCTTGAACAGTGCGATTCCGCGGTGTGCTTGGGCCAGAAAGGAAGGAAAGTAGACAACTTTATGCCCCAGGACTAATAGTCTGCTTTTTTTTTCCTCCCTATTTTGCTAGGCTGATGTCTTACTAATCAAAGCTATCTTCATCACCTGGAGGGGCCCAAGTCTCTGATTTTTCCCAAGCAAAATGTATTTTTAGAAATATAGCACTAAAACATTTGAGGAAACTAGAAATTTTGCCCAGAGCTGCTGCTCTGGCATGAAACTTTTGCAGTATTACCTAAAGAATTTCAGAGAATGGAAATGCCTAGATGGCTGTCCTAATTCCCTGGACACACCAGTCCTCAGTATCAAGAGTGGTGGTGCCAGGATTCTCCGCTGCCGGCTCTCAGGATTGTGCTGAACGTACACGCAGACAAAAGCTGGAGCTGAGAACACTTAAACTGACTGCTGCCAAACTGCCTAGCTGAACTGCAAATTAACTGTTCATACCCCGAAAAAAATTCAGTCTATGCATAATAGACTGGAGCCCCTCTGCTGTGAGGACAGGCTGAGAGAGCTGGGGGGGTTCAGCCTGGAGAAGAGAAGGCACCAGGGAGACCTTATAGCGGCCTTCCAGTCCCTGAAGGGGGCCTAAAGGAGAGATGGGGAGGGGCTGTTTGCAAGGGCATGTAGCGACAGGACGAGGGGCAATGGTTTTAAACTAGAGCAGGGCAGGGTTAGATTAGACATTGGGAAGAAGTTCTTTACCATGAGGGTGGTGAGACACTGGCCCAGGTTGCCCAGAGAGGTGGTGGAGGCCCCATCCCTGGAGACATTCAAGGCCAGGCTGGATGAGGCTCTGAGCAACCTGATCTAGTTGAAGATGTCCCTGCTCACTGCAGGGGGGTTGGACTAGATGGCCTTTAAAGGTCCCTTCCAACCCAACACATTCTATGATTCTATGATAATCTTTCTGCAATACCTTAATAACTGCCTAGAAAACTGTAAAGAAAAAACAAATCCACACGCAAACCCCCCACCCCCCCAACCCCACCTTGTTTTGCAACGATTATAATGTACATGTCCAAAATTATATAAAGGGAAATTCCACTAAATTTCTTATGTTGTTTTATTTAAGGATTTTGTTAGAAAAAGCTAACCTGTTAAGTTGGGGTATATGGGCATAGAGATTTCTTCCATTCCCATAGTTTTGAGGTTAAAATTCCAATCCAATGCTATTTGGAATTGAGTTGCCTCATTCTTGTAAATTCCACTTTCTGGAAAGCCAGTAAGTGGATCTCGGGGTGGAATTTTCATTTCACTTAATGCACAGCAAACTTCTCAAGGGACATACTAAATAACAAGCAAATTTTTTTTTTTTTTTTTTCTTCTTGGAACACTGGATGTCCTGGTAACAAATCAGTGCTCAAACAAGATGTATCAGATCTTGGTTTGGGTTTTTCATCAACAATAATAGTTATAATATGGCAAGACAGTTTTCATCTTCTGAAGGGGTGTTTCCTGACACTCTGGCAAGCAAATTCCCAAATTTTTGAGGTACTTTAGTTTTTAAAACTATGCAGTTTGTTCTTTGACTGCCAGATATTTTGATGCAGCTGTCTGTCTTATACATTCTATATGCAAGTTTTGTTCAAACTGAGGTTTATTGTACCAAAAAATTTAAAATAAGTGTCCTCTAGAAACTGAACATTTTCTGAGGGAGTTCAAAACTGAACTGGAATTTTCTGATGTAGGTGCTCTTTTATAGCTCTTCAATTGCAGAGAAGATCATACTACCAAGTCACCTATTAGGTTCTTAAACAGTTGTATTTATTGAAGGGGTTTTTTTTCAGTGCGGCAGAGATCTAGCATTACGCTATCTAATGTCTTACAATTTACCTATTTTAAAAAGACATCTGCTGTGCTGTGTTGTTGAACGCTGCCAAGTTTGATTGCTAGCCAAGACCTGTTTGTCCTTTAGTCACTGACGGTTTCGTGACTGTGCTCCAGAGATGTGACAGATAATCAGCTGCCTCATGCAGTTGGTAAAAGGTAACCCTGACCTTTCCTACAAATAATTAGTGTCAATTATACTCCCCACCTACATCCTTTTCTCCACTGGGGGGGGAACCAAACATCATCGTGCTTTTCCTTATTTTGTTCTGGTGACAGCAGTAAAATTAGCAGCCCAGTGCCAGAATTTTCTGCGTAATTCCAGAGTACTGAATTATATCAGCTGGGAAACTATTGGAGATTTTTTTTTAGGTATTCTATCTCTTGCATGAACGTTAGGGTACTGATTTCTAAAAGGAAAAGGTACTTGAAAGGAATTCCAGATGAGGACTTTCCCTGTTGATTATTGGTACAACACTTGAAAATTACTATTACACCAAACCAAGTATTTGAATATAGTCTACTGGACTTATTTCACTTCATAGACGCGAACTGGGTAGCTCTGAAGATCCTAAGAGTGTTGTTAACACCCTTCTGAAACTTAGCTTCAGACTGATCTTCCCATGATGTTTCATTTTCATGGTAAGCAAGAAAGTCTTTGCGATCCTATTCTTGAAAAACTCATCTGCAAAGGGTAGAAGTCTGGCGCTTGTGATTCTAAATTCTTTTGGCCATGTCCCTTGCCATGTGTGAGGATGAAACTGGATGCATACAGCTGTACTAAGTGGCTAAATAACCTGAAATTGGATTTTGTCTCCTGCGTGACTTTTATGTAGTTGAAAATTCTAAAGTTGTACTGTGCATCAGATGTAGCCTGATGTAGTATAGAAACCTACAGTTCATAACGCTTTTCTGCCTTTGACGCAAAAGCCATTAATTGATTCTGGGCAGCACGTAAATCACAAGCTGATGTTGTTGATTCATGTCTCAGAAATGGTGGCAAATGGGGGAATTGTATACAGGGGTTTAGTTTTTGCAGGGTGGGCTTCGACTGGATATAAAATCAGTTTGTCTCATATGCATGTCACTTACTATTTACTGTGAAAGAGACCAATTAAGGCCTTTATCCGGCAGAACTATAGTTCTATCTTCTCTGTACCAAGCATTTTTCCAATGCTAAATATTCTTGCTAGAACTGCTATTGTCTTCCTTTATCTCCCTAAGCTCAATTCACTCCTTTGCCTCTATTTTTTTATGGAAAGGCCAATTACATCAACTCTCTCAACTGCATGGACAGGGAAGTTATAAAAAGGTGAGCATTGCAAACCAATTGGATCATCCTATTCAGCTTAGCGCAATGCGTGCTGCTGCTTATCTACCGTATCCTGCTTTTCCTTAGGGTCACGTAGGTCAGTTATTCTGACCAAGGAGGGAGATAACCCTGGAAACTGCCTTTGACAGCGAGTGGTGAGTGCACAAGGCACAACTGGATTGTAGTGTACTGCTCATCTTGGGTTTAGGCTGCTAAAAGGTTGGGAGACAGGCTGTCAAGTACCAGGGGTGTTTTACTGTGCTTTTGTTACTCTTTCACACTTATTTTGTTAGTAGGGTAATTTCACTGGATCTTGAGTCCTTAACAAGTGATACTTCTTGTGATAAACTGTGTGAGTTCATGAGTCCAAACCCCAGATCATCAGTTGGTAGGCAGTATCTGCTTTTAATCTGTACGTGGTGCCGTCCTTTAAAATCCTCACCCTGGTTTTTTCCCTGCTTTGAAGTATATTAGTTGCTATGGAAACAACATCAGTGTTATGAGCTTCTAAATCTTGAATACATTTGGGTCCTCTTGTTTTCTTTCCTCTTGTGTGTGAATACAGTTGTTCTTTTCCTCCCACGCTACATCTGCAGCTTGTTTCAGAAAGTGTTGCTGCACAGACTCTTCACTCTTACCTCCTTAAAGCTAAATGCTAGGAGACTGCAGTATCTGAATGTTCTCATATTGGAGATTCTGGTACTGCCTTTTGTATTTCCGCTGATCTGAATCCAATCCTATTCGGAGAAATCAAATAGCTAAGTTTTTGTGCTGGAGAGGGATAAATACCAATATTAACTGAAAAGTAAAAACTTGAGCAATTTTTTTTTTTTTTTGTGGCATCACAGAATGGCTGAGGTTGGCAGAGACCTCTGGAGACTGTCTCGTCCAGCCCCCTGGCTCAAGCAGAGCGAGGTAGAGCCAATTGTCCAGGATGATGTCCAGAAGGCTTTTGAATATCTCCTATGACAGAGACGTCAGTGTCCCTCGTGTACAGGAAAGCCCGGAACTGGACACAGTCCTGCAGCACTGCAGGTGTGGCCTCACCAGCGCTGCAGAGAAGAGAAGGGATCACGTTCCTCTGTGGATGTTTCAGCTTTCCTCTCTTTAGTGCCAAGTCCAGGTTCAGTTTCTATGATAATCTCCTTAAATGTGCGTCGGGTACTTGATGGAAAACTGGTAGCAGACTTCTTAAAATAATCCTGTTTCATAATTTTATGCCTACTGCTTTAACACTGTTCAAGACCAAATATTAAGACAGAGTCGAAAATCACTTAAGGAAAAAGGGAAGTGAAAGGGAAGTTTCAAAAGACCAGTCATAGTTCAAGCTAGATAGAAGTCTTGTCACAAAAAGTTGATTCACTTCCTAGGATAAAGGATGTATTTGGCAGGTGATCTGCTAAAGTTCCTAATGTGTTATGCTACACTGTAAGGAAAACAAATAAGATACAAAAAAGTATAAACTGTTAACCTCTAAGGGGAGGTAGATGCTGCTGCTGTTTGTTTAAGCAGTTCTGGAATGCTCTGGCATTGTTTCACTTCCTAGCACAAAAGAAGAAATGACCTCTTCACAAAAAGAATGCTGTGGATAAGCTGGTTGGTACCTTATCAACTTTGCTATTGTAGTTATGCCAGCCAGACATGTTAGTGTGACTTAGACATACTCTGCTCTGGTATTTATACTTTGTCAGAGGTGTTCTGAGATTGATTTGTGACCTCATGTGGCATGGAGAGGTGCTGCCAAGTTCTCAGAATCGATAAAATGTAAACCCACTTTACATGGAGTTTATTTAAAACTTCCTGGCTTCAAAGAACTTTGGGAAATATGATGGTTTACTAGCTTTATCATACCTGTTTGCTACTGATGCTCTTACTCATCTACTCTTCCTAAATCTTGCTGCTTTTAACAAATGATGGTCTGAAGTATCGTACCTGCTGGCACTTTTTTCAGATGCTCTTTCAGATTTCATTTTCTTTTCAGATGCTTAGGTATTGGACGGCTACTTTTCCAGAAGGACTGTGCAGGAGAGCAAAATCCTGCATGCAAAGCGTATGAATTTTAGTCCGTACGGAAGGGCAAACTTTTGAATGTCCTCTGGTTAGCTCTGAGGAGCGTCAGAGGCAGATAGGACTAGCCCAACAAGCTTTCTATCTCTTCATAAGCCAATCTAATCAGCCAAGAACAACTTATGAGTTGAGAGCCACAAGTATGGTTGTGTGCCTAGGGAAGCGTTCTCTATTTTTAGCCAGCTGGTTATCATCTGGCTCTCAGCATCCTGCAATGTTGAAAGTATGGGGTGGGGGAGCTGGGAAGAGATCCGCTGGGGCTGATTTTGTTACTGCATTTCTTCTTTGGTTTTCCTATGCCAGATTGCACAAAATTAGATTGGTCAAAGAGGCATATTAAGAAACAGACTTGTAATTTGTTGGATGGCAGTGCACAGGGTAGAAAAATACAAAAACATGCAGGCAGATGAAAGAGATTGAGGCTACAGGGGAAAAGGAACATAGATATGGATAAATGGATGTTTAAAAAAAACCCCAAACACATACCCCATTATTAGTAATGACTCAGCTGTCTCTATATATTTCAAGTTGCATGGAAATAGAGCGGTTTGAATTGATTCTTGTTGGGCCTTTATTCCAAGCAGGCCTGAAGCAGGATTGATGAGGAGCTCCAGGTGTCTTCTAAAAGCCTTTTGCAAAGCATTTGTGCCAGGAATTGTGGGCAAGACTTGAAAATCTGTCGTCCTGCTCCACTTTCCTACTAGCAAACTCTTCTTCCTACCAATTTTTTTTCCATTTCTCACAACTGATATTCTATAAATGTAGTGATTAGAAGTTAAGAATTGTTTTTCAAATAGGAGAAAAGGAATGCATGTTCCAATTATGACAGTATGAAAGAGTAGTCTATAAATGTAGAGGTAATAAGGTGCGTGCAAAAATAATTATATGAAGCAGGCTTTAGAAATGAAGGGACAGCAGTAGATGGCCAAATGGGGACACATGGATGTCATGGTTTGACCCCAGTTTTGGATTTACATATTATAAATGGAGGGAAGAGGAGGCTTGGAGACAGCTGAGTGGCAGCTCATCTTCCAAAATAGCTAACAGTGATGTCTGAGAAATACTCGCGTCCTCTCAGCCTAGAGGAGTTGACTGTTGGTGTCTAAGCAGGGGGAAGAACTTTTTATCCTGGGTATTTGTCTATTTGCTTCTTCTATAAAATGTAATGTGCGAAGAACCTCTTACTGAGAAGTTAATAAGATTTCCACTTTAAAATTCTAATTGCCCTGCTCTTGCAAAAAAGATGGGAAAACATTTCCTTTTCGTTATGTAGCTATCAATCTCATATTTGTACTTTCATGCACACGTGTAGAATGTACAATAAGACTTCATAATGTATGCTGCCAAGTGTGTTTTTTCTACTAAATTGGGAAGCAGAACGTTTCTTGTAAAATTCCTGATTTCTTGCTGTAAGTTCTTAAAATTCTGGCACTGTTAGCATGAGTTCAAGCCTCTGTGCATTTTGACAGTGAATTACCGTTCAGACCGACATTTGACATTCACGGGCTTGTAGGGATCTGCAGTTCAGAATGGAGGCAAAACTTGAATTTTGAGGGATGCTAGAAACCAGGTGGCCTGGGATGTTCTTCGGAACTTAAATCAACTTAATCTGAATTCTCTCTTAGGTCTATGAATTAATGTAGCTATTTAATGGAGCTGTCAGTACACAGCACAATCAGGACTGGAAAACTTTCAAGGACAAATTGACCAGATAAACTATTAATTGTCTTGGCAATATTCTTGGCATACTCTGAAAGCATAGTGCATCTCAGTAGCGGTTTCTCATTTTTTGTTTCGCTTTAGGTTACAGTTGATGTCTTGGTGTTATTTCAAGAATTGAGAGGATAACTTTTAAGACGCTTTCATCTCTGTGTTAGTTTTGTTTTGAAGGTTTGCTATCTTCTGTTAAAACTGGATATTTAAGCACCCATTTTGGGGACAGCCTCGTATACTATGCCTTCATGAGCTCGAGTTCACCTTTTTCTCTGAAATACTGTCCAAAAGACCTGAGAAGAGAACACTCATCCATACTATAATTCAGATGATTTAATGTCTGCTCAATATATCATCAAATTTGAAATTTTTTTCTTGGGATAAGTGGCAACAAAATAGATAAGTGTTGTAATACCTGATATGTTAATGAACACAATTGGTAACCAAGCAAATAGAAAAGGAAGATAATGAGTCTCTCTCTATTTCAGGCTCTCCTTCATTTTTAATTTTAGCTGCATTTTAAGTGATCTAAAACTTTATGTACAAACAGCTAAAAAGTAGCTTAATATAATTTTAGGAAGATTTCATATTTGAGATTAGGCAGTGATACCTTCACTATTGCTTTTTTACTAAATTATATCAAAGTAAAATACTAAATATGGGATGGGAATAGTGTGGAAATTGCTCCAGGAATGCAGTAGCATCTTTAACACTGCTGTAAAACATGAGGGATCTACTCTTATTAGGTTAACATACTTTCATCTCTAATTACAAAAGGGCTTCAGCGTTTCCTTTTAAAATTTTTAAATATTTGCTTTTAAGAAAATCAGAGTTACTTTTCTCATCTCCTCTGTAGCATTTTATGGCTGTTCTACTTGTGGTGAGCAACATTCTTAAAGGGCAACTGTGAAAAAGGTAACTGAAATATATACTGCCTGTGGTAAAACTTTCCCAAACACTCCTTAGAAAATATTTCTAAACTTATTTCGTGATTGTTTTAAGTGTATGCCACATCTTAAATACTTAAACCAACTCATTGCTCTATACAATCTACATAGAATTCTCTGTCAGCATCTTCCCCAAGGATCTGATTGAATCTACAGTACAGAAAATTGATCAGAGTTATTGGTGAGAACCCGAAAATACAAAGCCAACAGCTGGAGTTGTTCTCAGCGTTCAGTAGCCAGAGGAGCTATAAACAAGTTTGACCCTGGATAAAATTAAATCTTTCTGTTTGAGTTCCAGTTTGCTCTTCTGCAGGTTGTGTCTCAGGTAGTTAATGACAGTGATGTCTTGGTAACTGGACGTCAGGGTTTTTTTCCAGGCTTGTCGTCACCTGGAATGTTGGAAAAATAGTGTTAACTAGTCTATACTTCAGCATACTCACCTACAAATACTCATTCTGTTTACCTGCTGCTTTGCATCTAAGCAAGTTGACCAACCAATAGGAAAAAAGAATTACAGTCGTCTTAAATTGGAGATCTCACAGTGGTTTTTTTGGTAGATGATGCTTTATTTATGATTAGAGCAGTTCAATTTGCCTTTATAACAGAGTCTTTTTCATTTAAGTATACCATCAAGTGATTACGGAAATTGAATGAAGATCAGAAAGAACTGTAATTATTAATGATATTCAGGATGGCTGAACAGTAGGTGTTTTCCTATTCAGATAGTCAAATATATCTAGGGAACAATTACAACGCAATGTAGGAAATAAAATGCGGCTTTTAATATAGTCATTGCTTCTTAACTAGGATCTGGTCTTTTGACATTTCCTGTCCATGGATGCCTATATCTTTTAATACTTGTTATAGTTCATGCTTTTAGAACAGTTTTAGAATGCAATCTCATTTTTCATAAAACAATGAATTTTAATGAAATGTATGCAAATAACAGTTCTTGAGTTGATTGAAGAAGTCCTGAGAATGAAATGTTGCTTTAATGGAGGCATACGTTTTATATTCTGTGGAGCTGGTTTGAGACAGCTGGAAGCTAGTTTGTGAAGGAAAAACCACAGGAAGGGCTAAACTAAAATGGTGAATGAGAAGTTGATACAGTATCTATCTGTAGATAAGGCTGAGAATAATGCTTGCTATTTCTGTCTCAAAACTGAAGGTTGTTAGCGATGTTCTGGTGAAGGATGGGTGAGCACTACTCTTCTTTCAGCTCTGATGGTTCTTGATGTGAGCGACTGTCCTCCAGGTACTGCAGTGGGATCAGGAAGCTCATTTGAATTAACGTGAGAATAGGATTTGAGCAGAGATACCAAATGATGTGTTCTATTTTCAGCTCTGTTCTAGCACAGCAGGCAAGCAGTTATCTTTAAGAACTTAAGTACTCACTGTAGGGTCAGTATGACTCTATGACTTGCACTTAAATTTTTATTTAAGGGGAGTAGGCCAGCAGCCACCATCTCGGCTGCCTGATTCTGGACCTTTCCTAGAGCTAGACATGCAGACGTACCAGTAACTGAGCCTTGGGGGCCTATCGGAGGTTATTCAGTCTCTGGCAGCTGCACTGTGGGTCCAGTTCCCATCCTTGATGTCATGATTTCAGTGGTTTTTGCCAGGAGAAATTTTATGGCTGTGCAGACCATGCGGCAGAAACTGTTTCTAGGACTTCTGAGGAGCTTTTAGGGAATCTCAGACAGGTTAGGTTCCCATGCTTCGTGCTTTAATTGCTGAATTGGAACCATAATCTGCACTTGGATTAAGCCTCTTCTAACTTCTACCTATGTCACCTATGTCACTGAAGAAAAGGAAAGGTTTGCACGTACGTGTATATCATCAAGTCCTATGTGCATACCACGAGAAAAAACTCCATCACTCTTAACTGGATGGAAGCGTGCCTGCATTACAAACGTAGTTCTAGATCCCTAAAGATTGAATTATTAAGTTGTATACCTTCAAATGGGTTTTTTATTAAAAAAAAAAAAGTTCAAGAACACTTTAATGAATATCCTGTGCTTCCACTATGTGGTAAGATACCTGTATATCTACAGATATATAGATATGGACAAAAGTCTCAAAACCTTTCCAAGCTCTAACCTATTGTTTAAAAACTCATGACCTCTACTTTTTCAAAAGCCTGCCAGTAGAGAGCATTATGACAGTAACCGTAGCAGGTTAGTGCGATAAAGTGATAGAAAACCTGCTTCTGTCTTTACTTACTGAAGACTGTTTTTTTGGTAGAGTCAGTGACTGTATCGATGCATTAAGAAGGAAGGAACTTGTGTCCATCTGTCTCCTGTTGCTTATTAACAAAAGTTAGTGAACTAATCATGGTGAAATGGTATTCTTTTAATGCAGACAGGTTTTGTTTTAATACTTACATAGTGCGTAAATAATTACTTCAGTAGTTTAATGTTTTCCAGCCAAAAGCTTCAGAAACAGGTTGCCAAATCAGCAGACATCCCTTTTTGGTCAAAAAACGTACTGTTGGACAGGAATCATGGCATGTGGAAAGTACATGTTTGAGTCATGGGAGCGGGGGGTACTTTTGCCTGATGGCTCACGGGCTCTGAGCCCCAACTGCAGTTTGGGAGATGTGGACATCCATCCATCCATCTTTTGAAAGAAGGCTAAGAGCGGAAGAAATAAGACTAAATTAGTGTTACTGTTGAAAAATCTACTTAAATGTATCGGAATATTTTCAGCTTTGACACATCAGCAATCTAAACAGAATTTACCTACTTGTTTCCTGGTGAGCCCCACCCAGGCCACTTGTCCTTTGTAATACCGACTTTCAGAGAAACCAGCGCTTACCCGGGGGGAAGGAGGGTGAAGATGCTGAGGGAAGAAAGGTGTAAAATCCACGGCAGCGGACCTTAGTTCTCAGCTTGGGACTCCACTGAGGCACCACTGCCCTTGGGCTCGGAGGGCAGAAATTCCACTTGGAGTGGTGGAACGGCAGAACTTCATCTGCAAGCTGTGCTCGGAGGTGAAAAACCTGCTGTAGCCCTAGAAAAGTGTGACACTGAACAAGGAAATGCCATGATTTGTTATAGGTACTAAGCCAATCCCTGTTAATGACAAGGAAGGGATGTAAAAATCCTCAAACCAATACTCAGAATTTTTGTGTGTGAAATGCAGCACGCTCAGACAGATGTATCTAATGTTTCTAAATGATTTTCAAAGAACTTTAGGTTGCGGAGTGGTGCATGTGGTTTCTAGCTTTTGTTCCTGACTCTTTAGGTGGTTGAGATATGAGATAATGACAGCTCCTAAAGAGGAGGAATTTTTACAGGCAGTTTTAAATTGTTCACAACTGTCTCCTTTTCTTCCTACTCCTAATTGAAATGAAGAATTGTGTTATTCTAAGTAGGATAAAATTGTTTTATGGGGTGATTGCAACGTACAATCTTCGAAACTCATCTAATAAACAGCAGCCTTTAACCCATTGACCTCAAGAAATGTGATTATTATAAAGACTGGGGGTGATAACGTCAGGGGTTAGCTTTTTGTAAACGAGTCGGGGTTTGGCCTTTATTGTTGCAAAACAAGCAGACTATTGTAGAAAGAAGATTTTTTATTATTATTATTATTTTTTT
>VYZM01012563.1:27898-42867 GCA_013398915.1 Dromas ardeola
CCGGGGCGCGGCGCGGCGCGCCCGCCAAGCTGCCATTTTGACAAGGGCGGCGGGCGGGCGGAGGAGGAGCGCGGCTCGGCGGGGCTGCGCGGCCGCTGTCAGGCAGCGGAGCGGGGTTTTGTGTGGTAAAGGCGAGGTTTCTCCGCAGTGTCGCTGCTCGGAGGGAGAGCCGGTGAGCGGGAGAAGGCGGCTGCCCTCCCTCCCTCGCTCCCTCCCTCCCTCCCTCCGCGGCGCTGCCCGGGCAGGTGCGGGGCCGGGCGGGCGGGATCCCCGGTGCTGACCGCCGGGCTGGGCCGGGCCGCGGGCTGAGGGACGCCGCTGTCCCGAAGGGGGAACCCTCTGTTTCTGTGAGAGAGGTACGGCTTTGCACCCGCTGCTTCGGTTTCCCGAAAGAAAACTGAAGAAAACCATGGGAGAAATGCGCTTCGTGCCGGTCGCTCAGCGGCCAGGTATCTCCGCATTGAGAGGTTGGCTTGGTTGGAGCGGGTGCTGAATTAATTGATTTGATTGCAATATGTAACAACAATGCAACGTGGTGTTCCATATGGTTGCTGATTCAGAAGGGTGTTTCCAATAGTTGGTAACATTTCATGCTTTAATTTTCTGGTAAAAAGAAAGGATTATTTATTTTTTTTTTATGTTTGTTTTTCATTGTGCCTTGTGCTGTCAGGGTAGCACCGGGGTAATAACAACTTGCGAGCCTTAAATCGTCGCGAGGGGAATTGATGCATTGTGCTCAGCCTCAACGTAACTAGATTTAAAGTGTCCAACTGCCGCCCTGCGCTATGTAGGTCATAATAAAAAGCAGCTTTTTTTTTTCCCCCCAGCTTTCGACGGACTGCATGCCCCAGTGCCGGGGTTGATGAGGTTGTGGTCCTTGTGCTGTTAAGAGTAGTGGTATTGCAGCCAGCTCACACCTCCTTTTTTTTTTCTTTTCTTTTTTTTTTTTTAAAGATATCGCACATACCGTGCTAGACAGAGCACAACACGCCCATTGTGTCCCTGCCTTTGGCCTTCAATAAAAGGAAGGAAACCAGCACTCCACATGGAGCACGAGCGCATTAGTAGCATAAGGCGGTTAAACTTTTTATGGAACAATCTCAGCCATTCTGAAGTGGGCTGGAGAAAGGAGAGAAAATAAAAACGTGAAGGCAAGGAAATAATTGAAATGGGAGAGGTCTGATTGGGTCCATGTATTGATGCTGTAGATTTTTTTTTTCCCAGTGCAAAATGAATTGGTCTGAATAGTTACTAGTCACAACACATCTGCTTTAGAGATGAAATCGGTAGTTAGACCTAGGTCAATAAAACCGCAGTCCCCTCAGTACAGATAAAGCTGGTATTAAAAGTGGCATTTTGTGAACTACCAACTGTATTCTCACTGAGTAATGCAATTCCTGAATTAGCTAATACTGAAATGCATTGAATTATTCTGACGGCTGAACCAAACATTCTGATTCACCTCACATCTATAGAAAATGAAATTATATTTTGGTCTTAACTCTTATTTAATAATTATATGGATTTAAATCACACTTAGATGAGCCATTTGTTTGGGCAGTTGAGTGGGCATCAAATCAAGAATTTGAGATCTGGTATCTTTATAGTTAAATTAGGAACCAGTGCTCTGTAATTGGGAACCAAATTCCAATGTGTTATTTCTGTATATATTTATATCTTGCAAAGGTATTTGGACAAGCATGTTCGGCAACTATCCCCCAAATGAGACATTGCATTTGGAAACAGCAATATATAAATGGATTGCTACTATGCGTTTTCTCCATTAGAAAAGCTCCATCTCACTTGAGTCGTTCCAGGATTTTGTTATTCAGTGAATGCATACCCCAACTTCTTTTTCTATACCTCTGTGTAGGGGTCACACAGTAAGTTGTTTAGAGAACTGCTTTCATCTGTGGTCTATAAAGTGGAATGTACATTTACAGTGTGGTACTACATGAATATTTATGATTGAGTCTGTAATTATGATGAAAATTATAAACAAGCACAGCTGACTTCCTTTAAGGTGTTTGTAAGCCTTTAACAAAGGGATAGAGAGCTTTTGTTATACCACTAAGAAATACTGAAATAGCAGTATGCAAAACGTGAAGGATTTTGCAGTTCAAGGTGGACACAATCTCACTATGAAAAATTCATGGTGTAAGAAAACAAGTGAAGACTGGCTATGACTAATCACTAAGCGGTGTGCACCCATTAGGTGCTGACAGATGCATCTTACTCGTCTCTGTTATTTAAAGCAGTATTCTGTGCTCTTCCCATTCTGCTTTTCTCCCTTTGTCTTTTTTCTCATATCAATTCCCAGTTTCCCTCTGTTCCCTTACTGTCTCTTTGGCAACATCTGATCCCCTCAGAGCTATTTGTAAATCAAGTCGGTGACTGTCAGTAATGGCCATGGAGGTGCTGCGATAGAATCTGGTGTGGAGGAAGAATTTAAATGAGTTGGAGGTAAGGAACAGCAACTAAGTAAAGCGTGTATCCAGTGTGAACTCATTCCATATGATGTAAGGTATAATGGTGTAGAATTGGGTCAGTGATGTAGAAATCAAATGGACATGAAGGGAGAAGGGACATTTTTCAGCTTATGGTGAACTGAAGCGTACTTATAAACAGAAGGTTTACAAGAAGACCTTGACAGTAGTACGACACAGGACAAATTGGGTATTTTTGTACTGGAAACGGTGACATCAAGTTCAAATTAAAGTCTAGAAGTTTTTCAGGTTTCAGTGGAGTCACGGTTTCTATCCAAGAGATGATTATACATGATTTGAAAGCCTGTAGGTTATGCAAAGTCAGGCTCTCCCTTGGTCAGCAGTGATGTAAATAACATCAGCTGTCATGCTTTAACATTACAGTCACTTCAGACATTTTTTTAGACTGATGACCTTCAAAGGTGACTCTGGGCCCATGTTTTGTGCTTATGAACAGGATACCAACAAAGCAAACGCAGGCAGATGAATCTGAAAACACAGTATCATGGTAGCAGGTGCAAATAGCAATAGAAATGAGAGAACAGGATGACCTAAGAAGGTAGAATCAAGTGGTGTAGCAGTTTTTTGGTATGTTGATTGTTTACAAAAAAAAAAAATCAAGCTTTGAGCAAACAGTGATAAGCATCAACCAACCATGCGGTCTGTGGAGCACAGTAACCTTATGAGAGAGGTAGTGTAGGAACGTGTTACCTACCCTCAGCCTATGTATGGACTGTTCTCTGTGTACTTACATATATGACCAACCTGTGCATAACAATGCAGATGGCATGTGCCCAGGGAACACACTCTGCTATTGAATTAGGGTACATTGTATAGTGTTACACTGTGGAACGGCCGAATGTCACTTCTGTATCAGAAGGATCAGGTATTGAATATAATACACCAATGTTGAGGTTGCATCTGGAGCGGGCAGATTGCGTCAGATGTGACCTTGGAACGGTATTTCTGCTCCAGTGAGGCTGTCTGCACAAACATGGAAATAAAAGTTGACAATTCCTGCTTGTTTGTAAACTAGAATTTTACAAACATATACTTTGGTATTGTGTCCTGCCATTCTAATATTGATCCTTTCCCATGTCACTATTTCAGTATGGCATTAAGCGTGTTACTCATTGCCAGTTTGTATTTTTACTTTACTGTTGAATGTAGTGTATAGCTTCCTGTTTGAGAGATAACTGTATCGTAGGTACTCTGTGTTCATTTTTTGTCAAATAGTATGGCAACTTTTCATGAAAGTGTTTTAACAAATGTTGACCTTCCTGAAATTATGAAGCTTCTTAATATTCCAAGGCTAAAACAAAAGCTAAAAAGACTTTCAAAGGCACTGATGTAATGGAAAACCTCACATATGGGAGGGAGAAGGGAGAGAAGTAAATACTTAAAAGGGCAGCATGTATCTTTGAGTAAAGGCGTGCTGGATGACCACATTCTAGATCTACTCCTGCTTTCAGTTTTTTTGAAGCATGAAATGTATTTTTCTGTTCAGATGTATTGTTCCATAACAGTGATACATCATAGCTAATGCTGCTGTAAAGCAGGAAATTCCAAAGACAGAGCCTTTTCTTCTGTTATTTCTAACTTCTCTCCCTAAATAGATTGATTTTTTTTCTTCTTTCTGAACTGAATAAAGACAGTGTTCTAACTCATCCACCCTTAAAAACCCCACCAACCACTGTCAGGGGGTTGAACAGCGCAGATGTGGTTCTGTGTTCTTAAGTAACCTGAATAACATAGTACACTGTTCTAAGAGTTGATGCTGAAGATCCCAAGCCTCAAAGGATGGGGGGAAAAATACGATGGCAGGAAAAGCAACACTTCTTCCTCTCAATTTTTACTATGATCAAACTATACAGTAAACTTTTTCGTTAGCCTTTTCAGAAAATAACTGTTAAATAAAGCTGAGGCATAGAACAATGAAAGCTTTACTTATTTTTAGGGCACTTGTCCTGCATTTTTTGTGCAAGTATTAAAGCAGTGTACAACTCAACTGTTTGATGGGTAACTAAAGCTATCCCTACTTTAGCAGCAGTTGGTGGTTAGCTAAATTTGTCCACAAGCATAGTGGTTTTACTCTTTTGCTTCTTCAGGACCCAAAAGAAAAGGCAGTGATGCATGAGGAAACCCAAGGGGAATGGAATCAGTAACTGCAGTTCTCATAGCTGAAAATCAAATTCGTTGAGGCTTATAAAAACAGTAAAGTGCATTGATTTCTAAAGGCTGCATTTGTTTACAGGATCAACAGTTATACTACTAGGAAATCAATAGTTGCAACTGAAGGTCAAAATAGGTGGGAAAGGTCTTTGTCGTATTTCAAACAGTTTGTAAGCAATGGGTCTGGCTCCTTACTCAATTTTATTATTTTTTTTTTTTGAGCAGCAGCAATAGGTGAGGTCCCAGTTCAACTGCAGTAAGACTTAAAAGTAGATGTAAAGCTTCTTGGGAGGCTTGGAGCTGGATGGTGTAGCCCATGATGAGATGGGGTAGGGACTGTATCAAGAGCAGGACAGCTGTGGAGTGTTCTTTTCAGCACGTTGCCTGTTGTCCGAGGACTCCTTAAGTGTCACCTGAATGTAAAGCTTCATCACCGTAGTGTACCTTGAGTGTTACCATGTTTAATAACGCCACGTATTTCTCAGTGGAATAGGCACAAGTGTGGGAAGCCTCAGAAAGCGCAGTGTGCCACCTTGCAACAAGGCATAGATATTACTTAAACATCATGTCAGTAGTTAGTGATGAAGGCGCAAAAGATATAACAAGTTTTCCTGTGCCAACAAGTTATAAATATTTGTACCCAAGGTAAGAATTTGAAAGACACATTAGCAAATTAGAGAGATACCTGATGCGTGTTCTTGATGAAATTTAGTGACCCACCTCTAGATTTAGCAATAATGAATACCAATAGAAGAACAGAAATAAGGATTTCTGAAATGTAAATTGTAGAAGAGCTATTAGTGCTTGAGTTCATCATATATAGAAAGTCAGAATGAGTTATGAAAGCAGAGTGGTCAGATTTGTATTTTTACTATGATTAATGAAATCAAGTGCAAAAGGAGAGTACAAATTTCAATTCATAACAGTTAGGATTAAGACCACTTTTGGTCTTTTGAGTTGAATAGAATGCAAATATAAACAAAGCATCTCATGGCTGTTTACAGCTAATCTCATAAACTTTTTTGAATCTGACTGGGACTGACTGATACTTCATAGGACTGAATTCCTAAAAGCTAATCCTTTGCCAAAGTTTAGTTTTAGCAAATGAGAGGAGGGGAGGCTGACCATGACTCAGCTATCTGGATCAATTCTGGTGTCTGAAAAATGCATGAACTAGAAATTACATGTGTTACTGCAGAGGTCTCTGTGCACACGAACAGTATTTTCACTACTTGAAAATACCACAGGGGAAAAATAGTGATTCAGGGCAATAGGACAAAGTGTGGGGTAGACAGTTAAATCGCTTGAATTTTGTCTGTCTTTGAATGTTCATTTTCTCTTAATATTAAAATATTAGACACAATTATAAAACAAAAAAGAATTCCTTTTTTGTAAGCATAAACGTAATCTGAAATCAGGATATTGCTGGCACCAAGTTTTCAAGCAGGTGCAAAATGACATTTGTTAAGGTACTAAATGCCTGTTTCTCATGGAATTTCATGTTCATTTGAGAACCTCAGATTCTCTATTCTGTTACACAGACAATGAGAGCTTTTGTAGTTCCTTGAACTATGACAATTCAGGATGAATAAATAATTGGTATGAGGTGATTATTGATTGGTGAGAATTAAAAAGAATTTTATTTTATGAAGGCTATTTGGTAAATCTCTTGTGCAGAATGTTTTGCTCTCTCTGATGAAGCAGGCAGTATGGGCCATCATACAAATGGGGTGGGTTAATGGATTAGATGGCCCCAGCGTTGGCTTGGTATTTCAGCTGCTGTTTTTAAACATCGTGAGACATCTGTGGAAGTTTCGGATTTCAAAAAGACTGTAGCTTTTAAGGCAATCCTAAACTGTAGCGATTGGCCTAGATGGAGTATATAATAAGTAATTCCTTTTTGAACGTAGAAGGCACACTACTGATTTCTGTGTGTTTTGTGCTTTACACTTCTTAAAATCTTAAGCAGCTGTTGTCTGAGTTAGGCATCAACCCTATATTTTTTTCCTGCTAATGGTAATGATTTTAGAGATGAGCGAGCAGTAGCAATCCAAAGGCATGCCAGTGAAAAACACTCAGTATATATCATTTAAGTCATGTATTGATGGTGTACATCACACTGCTCCTTCTAGACAGTTATGCATTTTGCACATTTTAATAAGCAAATTCTGACAGAAGCCAGAAGTTGACAGCACAGTTTTTATTTAATTTAATTTCTAGAGAATTTCTAATGAACAGGGAACTCCAACCAGTGACATTCTTCCAGATAATCAAATTCGTGGCAATTTCACCATTTTTCCTTTGGAGAAATCTGTGTGTGTTAGGAATCTCGAGGAAATAATAATTTCAGGGTGACTGATGCAATCAAATGGTTTACTTTGAATAAGTTAAATATAAAAGAGGCTAATCAAATGAAGTGCTACTGTGTGAGAGCCAAGTGAGACGCTGACAGGTTTGAGAGTAGAATAAAGACCAAACCAAAGACGTTGTTTTGACATACATGCATATAATCAGGCAAATTCAAGTCTTTTAACAGACCTCTTCTATAAGGGTCTCTACCGATACAGATCATGTAATCTGAGCCTTGCAGATTATCATTCTACTTTTAAACAAGTACAAGAGAGAGGTTTTTAATTCCTTATTTGCATAGCTGTAGGTTTACACGTTCACAGGCTTTTGCCAGCAGCCTTTGATTCACAGATGACTGATTTATGGACTTGAGCAAAGGCCAGATTCAGGACACACTTTATCGTCAAGACTGCAAACTATACAAAAATTGTTTGGAGGTCTGCACCTGTTCTAGTTAACACATAATATAGCGAAGCATGAGGAGGATACCTTCCAACTTGAGGCAGTGTTTTTCTTATGAGCAAGGCAAAAATAACTGCGGAGATGTTATGCTAAATTAATGCAGGTGTGAATTTGTTTACTTTTTGTAATATTTAGTGGTGCAATTATCTTAAATATAATTTGCTGAAGTGTTAATAAGTCACTACTGAACTAAAAACAACAAATGAAAATAAACACGTCAGTATCACTACGGAAGAGCTACAAAAGGGACAACAGCAAATAGGTGTTACGCTGTTTCTATGTAGATGCACTTTCAGTTCTGGCATTCACTCTCTGTGTCATTAGCCATCAGAAGAGAAAGGGCAGGTGCATTCTTTCCTAATGAATGGATAAAAGGATTGTCATCTGAGTTGCTATTTAAAGAAAACTCGTGTTTAAGTAATTGTTTCTATCAATATTAGATCATCAGCATGCACAGAAGAGATTAGGGCCTAGTTCTCTTTGCAATAGGTGCTGAACATAAAAGATGAAACACACTTGATTGCAAAGGTAAAGTGAAGAGCAGGTTTATTAACAGGTGGCTTTGACCACCACCTGACCATGATATCAGTGGTTTCCAGATTTCTTATAGCAGAAATCAAAATTTAAAAGGAGTTTGAGGAACAAGCAAATAGTGGCTTTGTAGATAAACTTGGGAAGCGTTCTTTTGATAAAAGGTGACTGCTTCTTATGAATGGATGAAAAGTGTGTGTGTGTGAAAATCTGAGCAGATATTGTCCAAAGCTGTGATGAGAGTTTTGGAGGTTGCAAGAGGAGACAGAAAGAGAATGATGGAAGTGCTTGAAAGGGAAGAGGAGAAAGGCATAATTGCTGCAGTGAGAAGACAAGGAGCCAGCTGGATGTGCCCACTCTTCTGGGGCAGGGACACATACAATGGCTTCAAAGAAAAAAACTAGGGGAGGAGGCAGGGGGGAAGGTCAGACTTGAAAAATGCTGTGGAGAAATCAGTCCTCTCAGGAAAAGCTACAACGCACCGCTTAGGAGAGCGAAGGGGAAGCAGGTGTGAGGGGAAAAATGAGCCAGGTCCTTGAGGAATTCACATGCTTGAGTATCCAAGGTGTTTTGTTGGTCTTTTTAAAGTCATTTATATTTGCATTCTAGTCAAACTTCTAACCTATACACAGTGTGCCAGGGCATCGCACAGATTTTATTTTTTTAAATTGTTTTTTTTAGTCTTCATCTGTAGACTTACAAATTCCAATCCCAATTTGCAGATTTGAAAACAAATTGATCCTCTTCTGTGGTTTTATTCTTTATGTTGCATTTTATTCTTGGGACACCCAAAGGGTCAAGTCTTAGCTGTTCATAAGCACTTTAGATCAAGCATTAGAAGTTTGGCCTGTGTTTTCAAATTAATAGTTATGTGAATATCCATTATGGAAATGGGATTCTCTCCGGCAATGGAATACTGCGAAATCTCTGAGGGATGGGGTCAGGCAGTAAGTAGTTTGGAGGCAAGTGTAACACTTCATAAAAAAAAGTGACCATTGTAAAAGAGGGAACTTGATTCTCTGATTCTGAAGTCTGTACCCCCCACCATCTATGAAACAGCTATTGACACTCTGAGCTATCTGCTTCTTCTGCTGTCTCTGTGTATTTGCTGATCCTCCATTCTGATTCCTGTCCATTGGTTTTCTACTGAATTATTTTAACTGGGGCAAATTGTGTTAGGATATTAGTGGGATATCTTCTGTGTTTTGGTTTATATATGCCTGTGTAGTAGGACTGCTAATTCTTTACAGAACGTGTCAATTTCTCAGTGCACGTACTCTATTTTCAAATTATCAGCTGAGCCCGAAGCTTGAAGGTGGCTTGAGTTCAAACGTGGCTTAAAAGAATAATTATATTGCAAGCTTTCTTGTGTGTAGTCCTCTCAAAAATCTATGTAAGTCTACTGTCATCTTCAGTATCTATGGACTTTTATCTTGGAGTATGTTTAGGAAAATCTTCTCTTCACGTTCAGTAAAAGCATGTTTTTCTTAACTCATTGCAGATAATGCTGTGAAAGTTTCACATTCAATGCTTAAAATTGTAAAAACATTCTAATCCTATATGTAAATTAAATCTCCTTAAAAGAAGCCACTCCTTTTGTTATTGGACGTATTTTCTCTAGTGTTGACATGTGCATAGTTTTTACTGAGAACCTTTTTAAAGAGCTAAAAGGATTTTTACCTCTTCAGTGCCCAAAAGCAAATAGTTTTGTTAATGAACTTTTTTGGGGATAAGTTTGGAACTATACTCTGAGACCCCTGCCCCCTTTTGGTGTGTACAGTATACGATTGTAAAATTTGTACCCTTGGATTTGCAAAACTGAAATCTAATTTCCTGCTTCTCATAATGCTAAATTAGTATCTCCTGCTGCAAGTGCTGAAGTTCAGATACAAGTTTAGGCTTGTAAGAATCTCATCTGAGTAAGACTTTTAAAAGCAAGGTCATGACTTCAAGGTAGTTGTTCTTCTGTGACTTACCTCAAACGTAGGTGTATAGAATATTGTTCCCAAAGATGCATTCTAAACAAGGAACTTAAAATTTATTTAAATATTTGTTTGTCTGAAGAAGGCAGAGATAAGTTTAGCAAAATGAACCTTACGAATGAAATGATTATAGACTATGGTATTTTCAGAAGCTGTTGTTGGTCTGCATCCTCCCTTTGAAGGTAGTGATAGGAGTCCTCCCTGAATTAATTAAAAATACTTAGAGGAAATTTGTGTGCTTTTAAAATCCCACTGAAGAAGCATTAATATCCAGCTTTTTACTATTCTAGTTTTAGGTTCAGCCCAAAATGCCTAGTAAATGCCTTTTGGAGAATACTGGAAAGGTTTACATAAAAGATGAAAAAAAAAAATGTTGTAACATTTGTCTATTTCTTTGTCTACTTCTGCAACTTGAATTAAAAACAAAAATTATTATTTCACATAGGCATTTAAGTCTCATTATCATTAGTAAGATCTGTGCTGAAAGGGTTGGGAACATCTGAATGAATCTGCTAACCTTATTTACAGTATATTTATTACTGGAAATGGCTTTATGTGTATATACACATGTTTTATCATACTTCTTGGTGTCCTGATAGACACATAATTAGTTCTGCCTCCTAAAACTTGATGAACATCAGAAGTTACTTTCAAACTATGTTGTGCATTTCAAGCTGGGATCCTACAATTGCTAACCAGACTTGGAAAGTGATGTCGGTGTGGTTTTGGTGTTTTATCGTGCTTAACCTTCTGTGCTGTCTATATCAGACACACCTGAAAGTTTGAAATGTCATCATCTAAATCACAGTAAGGGGTCACCTTAGTTTCATGAAGAGGATGAAACATGAAATAGAGATACTGTGTTGTCATTACAAAGGCAGCGATGTTTCAACATTGTATCATAAAAAGATTTTGTATGTTGACTTCTTTAGGTATGGATCATATAACAATTGTTAGCATAGTTTTGTTTTGTTTATATTTCAATGCTATTTCTGTTTTTTAAAGTACTATAAAAATGGTTTGAAGCACTCACCATAGGAACAGTTTAGACTTTGCTCTCGACTCACATGTTTCTAGTTCTTGCCACCAGTCTATCATAAGCTGATTTTGTTATAAATAAACAAAAGCTGTACAGATACTATGTAAAACTATTAGTGATTGCCCCCACTCTATTGTTGTACTCCGGTTTCAAACTCTAGTCTTCAGATAACTGTCAATCATATGTCATTGCTTTTCATCCTGCTGGTCAGAATGCAAAGGCTAAAAAGTGAACAATGCTTTTCTAATGTTTTCCTTATGAGCAGTTTGTTTAATTGCTGTAGGAATCAAATGCGCTTGAGGTTAAATTGCAAGTCAAGGGATTCATAGCAGAAGACAAGGAAATGCAAGGTGCTTAATGTGTTTTGGACACTAAATTTGTAATTGTTAAACTTCTGCTAAGATATTTCTAATACGTCTACTTTTAATGGTTTTATGTACAACATTGTAATTTGACAACTTTTATCTCTGTGTTCTCTTTCAGGAGGTAAGATATAAAACTGGGATGATTAACTATCCTGTATAAATTTAGTCCAGAAAATTCACCTTTCAACCTTTCAATTATTTTTTTCCGTATATGTCAAGCTTTTAAGCCATTTTAGAAGCAGAGGATCGCAGAAGTCACTGACTTAAACCTTTAGTTTTCTTAAGTGCAAGCATTCATTAGTCCATAGTTGCTTGTAGTGGTCTTTGTCTAAGGGTTAGAATTGAGAATTTCTGTTTTGAACAGGACCAAGCTGATGAAAAATTGAAAAGCCTTGGGGCGAAAAATGGTCTTTTGAGCTTTTATTATTAATAGATGGATGACTTTGAAAAACAGAGGATGTTAAAGTTCTGAGGAAGTAAACAATTTCTAGGAAGGGAAATCCGCCTTTCCGTATGTTTTTTTTCAAAGAGAGGAAATGACTTAAGTGTTCAACTTCAGGGATACAAAATAGAATATCTACTTCAAACTATATAATCTTTGACTTCCAGTTCTCACGTAGCTTAAGATCTGCCTGAATGTGATTGTGATGTTTTCATTTCTGCTCATCAAGCCTTCTTCTGTTTAACTTCAACTGCCATGGATTTAGTTTTATGGTATGGACACAAGTGCCGCTTTCTTATGCAATTTGCAAAATATACATATAGTCCTATTGTTCCAACTGTCAGTTTGTTGCTGTCAAGAATGTTTTCAAGGACTTTTCTCTCCACCTTCCTAGTTGGCACTGGCTTTTATTATATGAATTGGGATATCTTAAAAGGCCTGATTTTCATAAGTAGTATACGCTGCATTTCTTGAAAAGTGTGTGTAGCCCTTCATCATGTGTCATACTGGCTACCAAAAATGGAGAGAGCAAGGAAGTGTTATTTTAAAATTGTGTCTGTACACTGTCTTACTTACGGAAGAATTTTTCTATGCAGGGAGAAAACCTTCGGTGGAAAACATGGCTGCAGTTTTGGATTCTTTAATCATTAATGATGTTTTCACTGATCAGCAGTGAAAGCGTACTGAGAGAGGACAATTAAGAAATTCCTAAAAATCCTTTAAGTAGCATCACCCACGATGACTTCTGTCTTGTCATCACTGTACTTGCCACTTAAAGGAGGGTCTACTTCTGTTTAGCTGACAAATTAGTTCTGGCCTGCAAATAAGTCAACATAGAGCAACTAGCTGGCAATGCTGCTGTAACATCCTGTGTTGCCTTAAACACAGCAAACATCAGCTTGTCTTCCCCTGGCTAGGAAAAGCATGAATATAACTCAAACAAGTGTTTCAAACTAATAGCCTGTTCTGAAATTAATGGTACTATAGAGAACACAAATAGCAAACAAAGCCTGTAAAAGAGCTCTCATTTTCACTTAGCTGAAGCAATACGTGATAAATGACTACGCAGTAATGTGCTTCTGTTAACAAGAAGGCAAAACAAATGAAAGCTCAGCACTGGTTTCCTCAGCCATTCTGCTAGGGCTAATCTGGGTGTAGAGTGTCCACTGGGGGATGTTGGCATTGTGCTCTACCTTCACCTTTGGAAGCTGAAGAACTTTCTAGAAGCCACATCCGTTCTAGAAGTTCAAGTCCAAGTCTGAGGAACTGACAAATCTCTGGGGAAATTTATGATCTTTAGGAATAGAGAGATTTGAACAGGAAGGGATCATTTTTCTGCTTTAGGGACTTCCTGTTAATCAACATCATGATGCAGAAGAGGAGGTTGCCCAAGTGATTTGCCATCACCAAAGAAAGAAACGTCATTTAGCAGCTTCCTGCTGGTATATCACTGCCCTTCTCTGACATACTTCTGTAACTTATCTGTCCTCAAAGTTAGAACAGTCTCTATTTGGATTGTCTGGAAAGCACCAGTTTTGATAATACTGTAATTGAGGTGTCAGGATTTTCAAATCCAAAAAAGTCAGTTGCAAGTTCTCCAGGTTATGAAACTTTCTTGTACAATTCTGAGCCAAATGTATGCAGTTAACAAGATACTGTAGCTTTGGCCTTTCAAGATGGTGTGAGCATGCTGCTATGTAATAACATCCAGCTGTATACGTCCACTGATGCTATTGCTCTGGCAATTTCAGGTGAACTTACACATTGAGTCCTTTTGTTTATCTACTGATGTGTGAGTGGGAAAGAAAACATGAAGCAGCTACTGTCTGCGTCTCTCTGCGAATCACCAACAATTTGGTACATGTTAAAGCCTGTTTTGGGAGTTGTGCTCAATCTCATACAGCCTTAAGAGCCTTGATGTTTCTAGCCAAAATGTACGTTGATACCGATCACGCTCTGATGCCCTAGGTTTTCCATTCTGGCTCTTGCAGCCCTAGAGCTTTTGAACTTCTCTGCAGAAATCATAGTTCATGCTGTGTATATTTTCTTGTGTAGGACGAACTTCATAAACTAAGTCTGTACCTGCCAACTGAATGAAGCCACAAGCTTGACAGGCCAGTTCTAGCTTATTAGAAGGGTGAGGAAACAGCTTTACTGTGCCTGCTGAGCTGATTATAGAGACGAGGGGGTCCATGACACCTTTAAAGAAAGAAGTGATTCAGCTCTACTTTTGAATAAGTTGATTTCTAAATCTGTAAGATATTTTGAGCTGTGTCCCAATCTAACATAGTATTTTCTTTAAGTCATATTACTTCCTTTAGTGTTATATATTGGCTAGGCCTCACTGATATCTATGGCTACCCTGCAGGCCCTCAAACACGTCGTGCTGTCTGGTGTAGGCTGGTAGTTGGGCAGCTCTGGTCCTACTTTGACTTGTGCATGTTTGGAATTTGAGTTTGATTCTGTATATGTAAATCACCTGAACTGCTACATTGCAGGTTTAAATTAGAGGAAAGGACACTTTTGGTTAGAGCTAGGGAAAAAAAATAATGCTAAGGATAACTAAGTACTGGAGTGTCTAAAGAAGTTGGGATATCTTTCTTGCTGGACGCCTTCTGAAACAGGATGATCAAATGTCTGCCAGGAATGATACACCTACTGTCGATTTTGCTGTTTTGAAGCAGACGGACAAGATGACCTGGAGATCCCTTCTCTTTGATGCTATGAGGAACTGTAGGAGAACTAACTCAAATTCAGTCTGCTGCTTCTGATATTGCCCAAAGTCAGAATGGTTTGTGACGTCCTACAAGCTGACATGGCTTGGTTTGTAGCCAGATCTATTTTCACACCCTTTGTACATAACCAGCCTGTCACTGCTATCCCATCAGAAATCCCTTCAGAATCAGTCTATGGAAGCAACTCATGTGAAGGCGTAAGAATGTGTGGTTTGGAGTAAAAGCATGTGATCAGAAGGAGAATTCAAGTTGGTTTCAAGTTGACTTCAAGTTCTTCCAGAATGTGGTGGTGCAGGTAGAATCATAGAGTGGTTTCAGTTGGAAGGGACCTTTAAAGCCCATCTAGTCCAATGCCACCTGCAATGAGCAGGGACATCTTCAACAAGATCAGGTTGCTCAGAGCCCC
>VYZM01012563.1:43101-57329 GCA_013398915.1 Dromas ardeola
TTATAAGAGAGGTGCTCCAGCCCTCTGATCATCATCTTGGCCCTCCTCTGGACCTGCTCCAACAGGTGAACGTCTTTCCTGTGCTGAGGCCCCAGAGCTGGAGGCAGTAATCCAGGTGGTGCCTCACCAGAGTGGAGTAGAGGAGCAGAATCACCTCCCTTGACCTGCTGGCCATGCTTCTTTTGATGCTGCTCAACATATAGTTGGCTTTCTGGGCTGCGAGTGCTCATTGCCAGCTCATGTCCAGTTTTTCATCCACCAGTATCCCCAAGTCCTTAGACAAAAGCATGCTTTAGGGCTTGGCGCTGCAGTGTTTGGGTCCTGCTGAAAACCGGATATTGCCTTTGAGCTCAGTTTCTTTTGCGGGGATGTGGGGGGGGGGAAGATATCAGAAAAATATCAGACTCTGCCAGCATTAGCTTGTATTCTAAAATACTAAAGTGTTATATACCCATAGCTGGAAGCCTTCAAAGCTTTGCACAGTTGCTTATGTCTTCAGGTTGTGTTTTCAATTAAGTGGATTATAGTAGCAATATGGATAAACTGTCTAAAAGAACATTTAAGAAGGATGGTTCTCTGCACTGCTTTTACCTGTTGTTCAACTTCTCATGAGAGGTTTTGTACTCAGTTGAGGTGACAAGTATCGTTCCCTTCACCTTGGGGTTCAATGCCTGAAAGCTTCAGCTGCAGTTAAGTCTGATGTCCCCTACCGTCTGTGCTACGCGTAGTAGTAGAAATTGTTAAAATTACTTGATTAGTAAAGCTAAGGATTGCTGTTGATATAAGTCCCTTATTTTTTCTTTGCTAAATTGACAGCTTAGCAATTTGGCTGAACACCGTTGTGTTAATTGTTGAGAAGCCTAAATTCCTTTGTGGATTTAGTCATGGTAATTGGAATAGAAACTCGATACAGAGTGTGGAGGTGTAAAGCTGGCCTGGCCATAATCTGGTCATTTAAGGAAGAACAGAATGGCATTAGGGCTTGTGTGGTCTGTGACATAAATCTTTGTGAAGTGAAAGGAGGGAACTGGGACTTGTATTTCTTTAGTTTTGCATGGACCGGCAAGTTTGAAACTGAGAGGACCAGCTGTGCCCAGGAACATGCAAGGCTCAGAGCCTAGTGATGGCAATTCTCCCTTGAGAAGGGGGCACAGTCTTATCCATGGCCAACTCTCTGAAGGTGTTAATATTTCAGAGTAACTGGTGGGGTAACTCAAATTTTCCTTTCTCCTCGGTAAATTTACTTTATTAAGCTAAAGAGAGAGAGTCAGGCTCATGCTCTGTGAGCCACATGAAGTCTGTTATTAGTCTATAGAAGATGGCCCAGTGTCCTCAAAAGACCAGACAGTAGCTTGATGCGTAGTATTCTGTGTCAGCAAAGTGGGAGAGGTGACTGTAAATCCGTCTGGAAATTTAATCCAGCTTTTCAGTATCTGTGGCAGATGTTTTACTGACCATCAGTGCAGTGTTTTTAAAAAAAAAAAAATTAAATGTGGTAGGGTAACACCATCTTCCCTGGTTTTTATGAAGAATGAAAATAACCTGAGAACATCTTATGGATGTTTGTGCCTCAGATGCAAGGTTGGTAAAACACATGTTTGTAGATGACAGCTGTCACCAAAGTGGTTTCATCAAGTTGCTTAGTCCACCAGGAGATTTTTAGGTAACTGGGAACTTTACTGTTAAAAGATATATAGATGCTTAGGAATGTGGGTATATGTAAAACGAGTATTTTAAAGATTGTCACTTTGGATTTGGGCTCAAAAATCCTTTTGAGCAGCTAGTTCAACAAACCCGGTCACTTAAGTTGTTAAGTCACAACGAGCATTGCAGGTTTCAAGTCCTGGCGTGTTTACGTGTCTGAGGTTTAGACTTTTAGGGAAACTCTGCTCCCTAATGCCCCCAGCACCCTCCCCAAAAAAAAACCCCATGTGTTAAACAGTAGTTGAACAACTTCTAGCAGAAAATGAGTTTGAAAGACAAATAACCTTGTACAAAGTTCTTGAAACAATGGACTAGCGGTGTGTATCAAGAGCGAGATAAACAATGAGCTCCTGTTCTCCATTTCCTGAAAAGGCCTTTTCATATTTATTTCCCCATACGTTTTTAACTGTTTACTCTTGGAACAGAGGAAGTTAGCTTTACTAGCAAAATAGTGCTCTTAGCAGGCATATCATTCTCTTGGTCCAGTTTCATAGCAATAATTGCAGTGACTGTAGTCGCTTTCACATCATTAGGGGAGCAGTTATATGGTTTGCTACCAGTTGTATGAAATTGGCCTAAAGTATTGGAATTGGTTGCAATGCTAAGAGACTCTAAATCTTTAGATAACATGCTTTTAATAGTTTGGGTTTTTTAATGCATGTGAATTCACTTGAGACTTGGGAGTCTCCTTATGTTTTAATGTATTTATTTGGTGCTCAGTTAAAGGCATTGTAAATTTAAAAGAATTCCATATTATGTAATGCTGTTATTAAACATATTAAAAATTATAACCATTTCAATGACTGGCAAAACATTGGTTTTGAATCCTTAGGTATCAAACTATATCTGCAGCAGTGAAATTGAATCTTGTTTTGCCAAAGGTGACTGGCAGAAGATCTGGTACTAGCCGTCTTCCCAGCTTCTATTTAGAGACCAGATTAATTTTCCAGTGATGTATTGTCTTGATAAGCATCTTAGGGTGTTTTGGGTTTAGTATATTAGATCTCAAAGAAGCATAAAGAAGGTCAAAAATTCATAGATGCCAACTCTATATCAAAGCCTTTTTTGTCTGCAGAAATGTCTAACCATAAAGGCAGTCAGTGATACTTTGTAGCTTTTATAAAAGTTCTCAGATATATCAAGATTCCTGAAAAGCAAAGTTTAAGTTGTATAGCAAACTCAGTTTGCTGTGATAGCAGAGCTGCTTATTTACAAAACTTCTTGCACAAAAATATGGCCAGGGATTTCAGTCTTATATAATTTTTTTTTTCTATCATCAGACAAAATTTTGTTATAATTGCGGGGGGGGGAGGAGCAGACTTAGCAAATTCCAAAGTCAAAAATGAGAACTGAATATAGCTAAAGACAGATGGTGTCTTTTAAAGAGAACGCAGATCTGCTGTTCTAGAGAACAACAGCAGAAGCAACTCTTCCTCAAGCATCTGCCGTTTTGCACAAACATCAGTTGGTGTTAATGAAGTGAGAGCATGATTCTTCGTACTTGATGTCTTGATCCATGTCTTTCAAATGTGAGAGTTATCAGTAAAACACTTCTGTAACAAATTCAGACGGCTTCTTGGATACTCCGTTGGATCAGAGTTTGCCTGATAACTCTTCGCTGTCTCTTAACTGCTTTCTGAGGAACACAAGCCAAAAAAGACATAATTCTAAGCTTCCTCTTTTTGGTCTTCCTTCCCAGTTCCCAAATTTCTCTAATGTGTTATATAGGTATGGAGCACTCTTATACCAAACCTGGAAAGAAAAGTTTAATAACTTTATACCTAATATTAGTGAGGTGGGCCATCCACCATTAATTGTTTGAAGGAAATGATGGAAAAAGCTCTTAGGCAGAGTGGAGAGTTCTGCTTTTTTAATATGGAGAGCTAGTTTGGGATATACTGTGATACCAGAGAACAGAATTGCTTCTGCAGGAAACCAATGTACTAACAGACCAATAAAAAAATAACAATAATAAAAAAAAATAATAATTCCATTGTATGGACCTCAGCAAACTTCGCTCTCCCTTGAAAGTTTTGTTAAAGATGAGAGTTCTCTAACCACAGCTTCAGTATGGGGATTATGAAGCCACAAAGCAGTGATAAATGCTACGTGTATCAGTTCTGTACTATCCACATTGTCTGCAATTCATTGTCCCTGAGGGCTGTAGATAATTTCCCACTTCTTGAAACATTTTCACCAAAAATTCTATTGCTATGTGTGCTGGGACAGATACATACATAAGAGCAAGACTCCTTTGTAGCCACGCTGGAAGAAGTTCTGGAGTATTTTAACATTGTCGCCATGGGTAGTTCATTGAGGTAGCTAATTAGGGTTAGGAAAAAGTGTCAGACGTAACTATCACAGTAACTTAGCTGTCTACGTGTTCTTTCTTGCAATGTTGAATCCTATATTCTGAAAGGTTGAGTCAATTTCTTTTTCAATAGATGATCCACCTTTTGAAATGTGTAGCTCAAATGAAACTGTGGTAGAGACTGAAATCCAGATTTATTGTTTGTGGGGTTTTTTTAATGTTGAATGTTTTTCAGAAGAAGTTCTTCTTATATGATGGTATAGAAAATTACCAAAATAGCTTTTTTATAAATATTCAACTAAAGAAAACTGCGTATGTATTTGTAGTCATTGTTATATGTGCTGTCATTATAATATGACAATTCTTAAGCTACTGCCGCTACGTGAGGCTGAGGCGTGTATGATGGCATAGGGCATCAAGATGTATTAAGATGTAACCTGGCTATAACGCCAAGTGCATTTAATGATAGGCAGGAGGGCAAGAACTGTTACTATAGAAGACGGCTGTCTGCAGTGCTTTCCTACCTAAAAATTTCCTACCTGTTAATCCTCAGTCAAGTCTTGATTATTGTACTTAATGGAAGTTTATAGTGACTTTTGATCAGTGCATAGGTTTGCCCTAGTGAGAATTTAAGAAGCTTTTATGGTTAACGAGGCCCTAGAAACTTTGGAGTGGGAGAAAGGAGCTGAAGTAATTTTTTTTTTATTCTTTTCTGAAGGAGTTTACATATAAAAATGAATCTCTTGTTGGTGGAAAATTTATACCAGGTTTCCTATGCTAAAACATAATGATTGATTCTAACACATTAAGTAGGAGAAAGAGTATAAACTGACCATCAATAAATAACTTTTTAGTAGTTTTGTGATAATTGTAAATATCTTGTGTCAGATATGAGTGAAATAGTGCAGAAATGTTCTAAGTGAGATGTTGGGTTTTTTCCCCCACTATAATCTGGGAAACACTCATTTCGGAGATTGAAATGGTCAGTTCTAGGAATGAACCCGCTTAAGAGACTTACGCAAATGCACAGTGCACACATTGTGCTTGCATTCTCTAATGTTAAATGCATTTAATGTTATCTGGCATAGTTCAGTTCAAATTCAAGAAACGTGGTTATTTGGAGAAAATAATAATAATAAAAAAATCTTATCCATACTACTTGTTTCTTCCAATTCATTTAGACACATTATCATGTTACTAGAAAGTGTTCCACTACTATTAAAAGATCTGAATAGACACATGTATAGAATAATACAAAGAAAAAAAGTCATTACACCTGGTTGTACAGTGTTCATCTGCATAGCTCAAAATGTGCCCAGGGAGATGTCTCAAAAGGCGGATTCTTCTTTACCCCATTCCATGTGAAGCTTCAATGACTCAACTGTGTTTGGAAGGTTAGGTCTATAAAAGTTGAGATTTCCTTTTGTATGAATGCGTGCAGTGGAGCAGGTACTCACCTCTTTGGTCTATTAGCATGTTGAAAAATTTTCCATATCTCTTATCTCTCAAGATTCTTTCTTCTGGTTTATCAGAACTCTGTCCTGTAGCATCTGGTCATGGAGCTCTTGGAGACTTGCACCAGGTACCTACACTAGCAGCGTGAACTCTACACTACTTGGTCACGTTTTAATTGCTTAATACCAACCATTCATTAAATCCCATTGCAGTGTGCCACTAAAGAAATTACATGCTTGATTTTAGTGTTGCTGATAGCCCCAAAACGGGAGATGCAATTATCGTCAGTCTCTGGAAAAGTCTAAGGTGATATTCTTGGTAGTAGTGACATTACTAAGAAACATACAGAAATATTTCTCTTTGAGACCTATGTGGTCTATATGATATTTATGGCTTCTAATATTTGCTGTAGATAAAGATCATCTAATTTATATCTAGTAGTTAAAGGACATCTCAGTATATACCGAAACAATGCTCTTGTCATGTTTAGTAAATGCTATAAATACTAATAGGTAAATTGTTCTTTACACAAACACAGTTGCAGAGAGTGTATGAAGAAATAAGGTACGAAAATGGGTTAAGCACTGGTGGTCAGCTAATGGTAAATCTGCCTTCTGAGAAGAAAAGAGAAATGCTGTGCTGCAAAGCATCATGTGTTGTATTACTTCAGTAGTAAACTGATACTGCTGATATTTTCTTTTCATATTTGCGTAGTATTAGTATTTGTCACTTCTTGATTTAGCTTGTAACCACCAGATGAAAGCATTATGGATAGCAAGGTAATATAGCATCTGATACTAGTGGTCTGGTACATACAGGTCTTGTATTTATTTACAAACTATACTCGTGTTCCACCTCACCATTACAGCTCTCAAGCTGGCTATAAATCACACAGTCAAATATTGTCGGAAATTTAAGATATTACGGTCCTTAAATATCTTTGTTCATGGATCTGAAGTTAAATTTAAACTGAGCTTTTTAACTTATAGAAACTAGTTTTGTGGTAAAATAATAGTCCTAAACTAGCCATTTGGAATGAAGCAGCAGCAATGACTAATTTAAAGGATTGGTAGTTAGAGTTTGTGGGGTTGTGTTTTTTGTTGTACCTGCTTTTAACTACAGTAACACTAAAAACAGTTGGGATCAAATGGAAGGGATGCTTTTGAGCTAATCCAGAAAGAATTTGTACTATATTTTCATACTTGGCAGCTTTATTGTTATAAGTGTATTATAGCTAATCAGTTTTATATGTGTCTTCAGGAACAAATACGCTTTGTGTGTTTGTTTTTTAACAATGAGCATTGCTTTACTATTTTAATAGTTTACTAAATAGCTTGTGTGTCTGGCATCCTGTTTTGTGTGTCAGTGTAACTTTCAAATAGTTACTGTTCACAAATAAACCAGTAATTAAGGTGACCCATGGTGTTCTAAAACATTTGCAAATGAGTGTGCTTAAGTAGACTTGATTTGAAATGTAATAGTTATTGAAACATTTAGTAATGCCACCACACCATTCTGTTTTAGGTTTTTAGTAGAGAGTATCTTCAAATCTCATACTTTTTCCTTGAACAAAAGTAACAAGTTTTTCAGTGGCAGTGCCTAGCAGTGCGGACATGTATGAAAAGTTGTTCTGGTAAAACAAAGGAAGTTGTGTCTGTCAGAATTGCTGAGATATACAGAGGGACATCTTGGAAGCTTCTTCCTGTACTACAAGAAGCTGCAGAAAGTTAAATAACAGTGGTGACTTTCCACTGACTTAACTTACCTGTGTTGTCTGAAACATCAAAGTAATTAGCATTTATGAACCCATCACAATGGTTTTGGGTCTTTTCCTATAGTCATTAATTTGTATTGTTACTTTACATTCACCAGTATTTTTACGTCATGGGAGGGTCGGGGATGTGGTAGAAGGCGGCAGAGAGATCTTTATCGTGTCATTCTATGGCCCTGGTGGAAAAAATGGAGTGCCAGCAGCTTCGGGTCACTAAGCTTCCAAAATAGTACTGGTGCTGAAACTGGAGACTTCAGATCCAAACTAGAAACAAACTACTGGCTTCAGCCTTGGTAAACTGATTTGTCCTGTCCTCAGATGTGTATACCAGCCAGATAGGATGCACTTAAATGCAAATAGAAGTATTTCCATCTCAGATGAGCCCTTGTGTAAAGAAGGCAAAGCATCGTCAGAGCTGACTAAACTCAAAACCTGGTTTTCATATAAAAAAATATCCATGCTGGCTCATTTCCTGAGATACAGGTAATAGTCTTCAAGGTCCCAGGTTTCCTTGGGACGGTGTTTTCATTCATCATCCACAGAGCTTGCTCCCTGCTCTTTCTGTTTCTTTAAATAAAAATTTGGACAATGAACAAAGCTTTTTGGCTATGGATTTCCTGATTTTTTTTTTTTTTTCCAGCTTGGGTTGTGAGGCTGGTTATTCTGTATTGCATTTTCATTTTGATTGTAGGCAAGCCCATTGCTGCTGAAAATAGCTCAAATGTGCTCAGAACAAAAACATCGGCCAGCAGCTCAGATTCTTTCTCTTTTTCTCTCGCAGACTCTTGCATGTGAGTTTAATTAATTTCTTGAGAGAAACCTTCATAAAGGGCTAAATAAACAAGATCCGCATATACAGAAAGTTCTTCTTCTGCACTTGAGACACAGCTAAACTTGTCTGTCTGGTAAGTCATATTTTTCTTAAGGATTTGTCTTTCTTCCTGCCCTTATGACATGCATTCTTGAGTTTCTAATTAGTGTTCAGAGAAAAGCAGCTTCTGTTTGCTAGTAGTTCTGCTGCATACTCTGTATGAAGACTAATCTGCAGAGGCATTAACTGTGCTGCTTTTGCAAACTTCAAAATAGTACCTATGATTCTGTATTATACTTTGGTATAAGCAGTGTTTTAACTGTTTATCTAGTAGGTTTTTTTATACGTTTGCCGTAATGAAATCGTGAAATGTTTTAAAGCAAAACTGGTGATTGTTCTGTCTTTAAATTACTTACCTGTTTGAATGTTCTGAATGTAATGAATTAACTTCAGAATTTACATTACAAAGTATATTCTGTGTCAAGTCAGAGTTTAAAAATAAACTTTGCCAGCAATTAATTCATGTCTTATTGCTGGTTTCATCTTGTGTAGATAAAATAGGTTCGTGTTATTGATGCAACAGTGTATTTTTCTTGCTGATGTGCCTGTTTCATAGGACAGTAAGCATGCTTGTCAGTAGTCTTTAATTTGATAATATAATTCTGTAACAGTTCTAGTCGAGATATTTGTGGCTTGCAGTTTCTTCAGGTTTTCATTGTACTGCTTGAAACAAATGGGTGGGTTTTTTTCTGATTATGAAGTGTTAACTGAGTACAACCCAAAGAAAAGGAAGTTTTGTCCTCTACTTTCTATTTTTATTCTTTATTGTGATTAAAATGAAGAAAATCTTTGAAGAGCAAAAGATTTCTGCTCAGTGCTGTGGCTTTTCCAAGTGATTGGCTAAGCATTAAATGGCAGCCTAGATATACACCCTGTCCATCTGATCAGATACGCTGTGGCGCTTTGCCTTACCACAATTACTGTGCACTTACGTACTGCATGCCCTGGTTCTGCATAGCTCATTCTGCAGGCTCTGCTATAGCCCTGACTTTAGTTTATTTAAAAAACATATCAAAATATAATATAAAAATATAATGAAAACCCATGTCATATTTAAAAGTCGTTGTACATTTAATGTGAAGCAGTAGTTATGCATTATATTTTCATAGGAAAAAAACATAGATCAGTGCCTTTACATAAAAGCTGTTTGGGGGCTTTCCAATTCATTTGAATTTTAGTAAGAAGCTTTCCAGCTTATTTTTGAATAAAAAGAGAAAATCCAAAGTCTATGTATACATTTCATATAGCATATCTTTTTGTTAAAAATACAGAATTTAGTGTAGAAATCAGGACTTTTCTTTAACCGTTTTTCAGAAAAAGTAAAACCAAGTCTGGTTCAGTTGTAATGTTTTCAGTCGTGTTTTATTCTGATATTTGAGAATCATGCATCTAACTCTGTTTGTTCTTCCTTACAATAGCAGATATTGATAGTGTAATGTAGGTATCCACTTGAAACCATGGGAATTTTGGTACCAGGCATACTGTGTTCCAAATGAGACAGTTTCTGTTCTTTTTCCCCCTCTCATTTTTAATTAAATTATATTCCTTTTGGTTTAAGATTTTTCCCTATTCCAGTCTTGCTGTTACATATAAAGCAGCTTCCCTGGTCCTGCGGATCAGTCACCCTGTCCTTGTACTTCCTAAGTTCTTTTGACCACACTCTAGTGAATACTTGTCTTAACACTGATGGTTTTCAGATAAAAAGAATTTGTCACCTGAGACTTACTTCAGAAGCAGCTGAAGATTCTGAAAGAACTTAGGACATTATAGAGGCCACACTGTAGTTACTGTTTGAGCAATTTGCAATCCCTTAACGTGTCCAAAAGACATAGCTGGAGGAGAAATTACACAAAATTAGGCTGCATAATAGACAAAGTATTTACCAAGTATTTTCAATTAAAAGCAGTGCTTGAATTGTGTAAAGTAAGGGCCAAGGATGGTCTATTAATGGTTATTTTTTAAATTCATGTGACTTTGATGTTCCTATGTCAGACCAAGTTTTTGCTTGGCACTTAATTTTTGACTAATAGACCTGACTTAGAGGAACTTGTATCTGGCATGCTAACACAACCCAAACTTTAGCTGAGTGAACTTGGCACTCAATTCAACTAAAGGGAGGAAATCTCAGGAGAGCAGTGGAATTTCTTTCTTTGAGTAAGTGTACCTCTGCATTCATGGGGAACAAACAGTAACATTTTGTGCAGGTTTCTGCTTTTGACAGTGTGTCTTTGTTCACTTCCCAAAGGTGGTGTCGAATACATTGAAAAAAATAAACTTTCTTGTTTAGATTTTTCATTTTACTGAACGATATGGTCCTAGGGAACCCATTAAGTCTGGAATGGCCTAACACCGTCGTTTGTAATTCTTTGTGTGTGAGGAATAAAGGCTTACTCTGAACAATTCAGGTTACATAAATAAACATGCTCCCTCCTTATGGTCTTTGTGAGCTTACATTTGCCTCCCACCCCTCTACTTATCTATAAGCATTTTCAGAGTGTCTCAGAAAATGTTTCCTTCTTGCCAGTATAAGTGTTCTCCAAACAATGTGTAATATTACCGAACTGTTACTTTGAGAAACAATAGATCGTGATAGCTTGGGTTTCTTGTCAGGAGCTTTATGCTGATAAAGTTCTTAACGTATCGTGACTAAATAGTATATTAATTTAATGTTGCCTCCACTGCATGGTCTAAGGTCAATTCACTTACTGATGGCAACAGGGTTTTATGGTATGTGTTCTGTATGGGATTCTGGTCCACGAGCAGTATTCCAAAGTGACAAGATTATATCAGCAAATCATAGTAATGTGTTGAAACTGCATGGGTTTAATATGTGACAATGCTGGAGAAGAAAAAAGTGTTTTTTGAAAACTGGAGAGTAAGACCTGGTGATGGAGGAAATTAATCTGAGTGAAAGGCAATCATAGAATCTTTACAGTTGGAAAAGACCTTTAAGATCATCAAGTTCAATCATTGCAGGTGCCTCTTCCTTGCATCAGCCTCAGGTTGGGGATATGCCGGATTGGAGGTGCTGAGAGCATGTGTATTCTCATGCGAGACCTATGAGTTGTGGACTGCACTGTTCTCAGATGGCAATAGATAGCTCTGGAGAAAGTTTGTGGTGTGATTCTGTATGTAATTAGCTGTTTTAGAGGGGCGCAATTTTTGCGGTATCCTGGTTGGCTTCTATCTGCAGTAACGAGAGGTGGCAATGCCTCTTTATTGGTTCCAGGGCTTAGGCTGTGCTCTGACCTGATAGATCCAAAGGAACTAGGGACTGGCAGGATTCCCAGATTCTCACAGTACCTTTGCTCATCATCACTGACCTGCGGTTTGGGGGAAGTGGGTGAAATTAATCCCTTCATTAATAATCAAGTATAGCAATGAGCATCTTCTCTCAGGATTACTATTTTTACCTGTGATGTTCAAGCTTTTAGTTGCTTAACCTTTCTAAAAAAACCCCTATCTTTTGAGATCAGCGTTTTTCAGATTCTACAACCTCAAAAGTACTCATTTTCCACCTTTAAAAATAATAATAATGTAAAAGTTGACAGTCAAAAGCAGGTATATTTTGCATGTGAAACACACAGTAGTAGTTTAATTTTCACTTCTGCCTCAAGCTTAGTGTTTCATTTGACTCTAACTTGTGTTTGAGTTTGAAAAGGACCGATTTAGTAATAAAGTTGCATGATACATAGTAGAGAGTTTTACTGTTTAGCCACCTGTGCGCTTGCACTTTAAAGAGAAAAGCGTGCTTATGTACCATCTATTCCTAAGTAAGCACTTAACCATACATCTAATAAGTATGCTTTAATCTCTTTTCAGGGTGGCTCGCATAAGGCATTACCTGCTTATGTTTGTTTGTGAGATTGCATTTGTCTCCGTATATTAGTGGCTTAAGAATTAGCGTGTTTCATTAGTGGCTTATGTCCCTAAATGTTTAATGCTGTTTAGAAGGCTGTGTTGTCTTTACAGTTGGAGGCAACTTGAGCACTTAGGCTGCCTCCACGCTTGAGACTACTAATGGCTTTTTCCACAGAAAGGTTTTTTTGTTCCCTATAAAAAAAATCGTTTAGTGTAAATGCATTTAACAAGGAAGTAACCTGGTGCAAAGGAGACTCTTAACATGCATATCTTCCCTAGTCTGTGTTTGTCACCAACAGGTGACAAAAGTAGTAGCGACTCCATCCTTTGGAAGCTAAAAGTGTGTGCAAGAAGCCTCTCAACTTTGGAAGTGCTCCATGAGGCACCTCTGCAGAATTCACTGACTTGTGGCATTCATCTCAATAGATCCAAGCGAACTAAGAGGTGTGAGGTGCGACTGGACACAGCAGAACTGTACGTGTGACCCTGAATATCTGTCAGGTCTCTGGATCTTCTGGAAAGCAGTAGACTTTTTTTTCTCCAAAGCTGAAGGAAGTAGAAGTGAGGACAGCGGAGATAAATAGCATTTATCTAATAAGATCCTATTATCCTATTTCCTTCCTGGGAGGGAAGGAAGCAGAGGAGGCAAGAATGGGAAGATAAGCTATGTTGTTCATGTGAAGGGACAGTTGATTTGGAGAGCCGGTTCCTCAGTTTTGATAATGCTTAGTCTTTCAGTACAGTCAAGTTCTTAGCAGTGGAAGGAATTTTTCAAGAGTTTTTGTAGCCTTCAATATATAGATTTAGCTAGTTGACCTTTCCAGGGTTATGGTTAGGCAAATAAATGCAGCTGGAACTTGCTGTCAGAGGTCCATTGGATCTCCAAATGGTGTTAAAATCATCTTTTTGTTTCTACTTCCCCTCTGGGTCCTGCACAAAACAAAGGGACGATGATGGCTGATTTTTGGAATGTTACAGCTCAGGCCCAAAGTAACAGTTTAAAAGTCAGAATAAAACTTACGTAAGATTTTGTTAAAAATGAGGGTTTGAAATGTGTGTGTTAAATAAAAAACTTAGATTCTGTGGCTTAAAGTCTGGGCACATTCTGATGTACTTAAAAACTCTGCTTTTACTTATGATAGAAACAGTGATTAACAATGACCTTAGGCTTCTGGAAGCAGGATTAAGCTAATATTGAAAGCTTTTGAAAGAATCTTCCTTAAAGTACATCCCAACTGTATTTGCAGACAGGATCCTAGAAGCCTTCCTGCAATGTAAGAGCGGAATGTTTAAAGCTAGATCATCACTTCGTACTGATACCTCTTGGAGTAGCTAACAGTCATACATTCACACAAAGCATTTTACAGTACTGACTTTGCATTAAATGAAAGGTGCTTTATTAAAATTGACCAGATGTACAATTTAATTTACTGTTTGAACTGGAATTCAGTTTTATCTTAAGGATGATGATTCTGAAAAGCACCATCATCAGCTGCCCTTTTAAAAAAAAAAAAAAAAAAAAAGCTTGGAGTTGAAAGGCTCAAAAAATGTCTTAGTGCCTGAAGAGTGTATAGATGTACTGCAAATGGGCTGTACTGAATTACTTTGAACTCCAGAACTTGATGTCCTGTGAATTTTGTATGTGCTAAAGGCAAAGGTTGCTATACACTGACCTCCCCACCCCTATCTGGATTTCCCTCCTTTATGTAAATAGGATAAAGATAAATCCACTTACTTGGAAATAATTGTGTGGTTTCTTGCTTTGTAGCAGCTGACTGCGTGGTGGTTTTCTAGCAAAACACTTAAGTGACAGGCGGCAGGTCAGCATGGTGTTCATCTGTCTTCCCGTGATCCTGGAATTCTCATCCAAATGACTTGCAGTGCGTAGATTTCTGCGGTGAGACGTGCCAAATGTTTGCTTGGAAAACCAAATGATTGGTCAAGAAACATTTGCGTCTATCTAGATATGTGTTAAAATACATATAGTAGTAATAAGGAAAGGGTAGAACAGCTGAAATGAACCAAGAGCGGGCTTCTAATCAGAATTTGAACAAAATCTGTCAACTTATTTCAGCTTGAAAATACTGTAATTACGTGACATTGGTAAGGAGCATGCTTTTGTTAAATTTTCTCATCTTTGTATTCCTTGGGTCCAGGTACAATGAAAAGCAGTAGCGTCAAAAGTGTCTAAAGTTTGACATCTGTTCCATTCTTAGCAATAGTGTTTGCTTGACCAAAATCATAGAATCATAGAA
>VYZM01012564.1:0-14324 GCA_013398915.1 Dromas ardeola
CGCCCCGGACCTCTCTGTCTCTGACAAGCAGGAACAGGAGTTGGAGACCCTCACCGGAGCCTTTGTCACCTACCCCCCCCAGCATGCGGACGCCGACGGCGATGATCGTGGGGATGGTGCTGTGCCCCTGCGGGCTCCTGCTGACCTTCACGGGCACGGTGGCACCCAGCTGGAGGCAGGTGAGCCACATGTCCAACCACCCCATTGACTTTGTCTTGGAGCAGGGCATCTGGGACATATGCACAGAGCGGCAGAGCACCCACGACCGCCTCTGTGGGCAGGCTGATGAGCTGGCCTACTTTGAGCAGGTGCCCGTGCGGGTGGCCCAAGGGATGATGCCCACCTCGCTGGCGCTCACCCTCCTGGGCTTGGTGGTGGCTGCCCTGGGGGTTCGCTGCTGGCAGAAGGAGCCGCGGCACCTGCTGGCTGGCGTGGCAGGGCTTATGCTGCTCCTCTCAGGGCTACTGAGTCTCGTGCCTGCCGCCTGGTACACCCACGAGCTGTGGACATTGCCTGCACCGGCTGGGGGCACGCTGGTTGCAGGCTACGGCTTGGTGCTGAGCTACTTGGGAAGCTGCCTGGAGATCCTGGGGGGGCTGGCCCTCACCCTCAGCTTCCACCACTGCTGCAAGGAACGCAGGGCCCCCAAACTGCCCCCCAGCCCTTCGCTGGAGGCGGGGCCATGGTCCACCACTGGGGCTTACTGCAATCCTTGGGATGTGCTGAAGGATGAGCAAGACAGACAACAGCAGAGGAACACCCTGCCTTGTGACTCGGACTTGTAGCCCCACAGCACGGTGACAGCAGTGGGCACTGGCCAGCCCACCTGCCTGGCCCTGAGAGCAGCACTGGTTCCTGCTCCTCCAAGCCATGCCCTTCTCTTGGGGCATTTCAGAGCAGGCTGGAAACAAGACCAAGGACCTGGCTTGAATCTCTCCAACCTCCTCAAAAGCCTGCCATGCTCCAGGTCCCACAGCTGTGCCAAAGCCGTGCTGGGTTGAGGACCAGCCCTGGCTCCAGTCCCTCCCTCCAGATGCAGCTTTTATCTCATCCTCCTGCACCGTGCAGCAGCTTGGGCAAAGGCAGCTCCAGTGTTCTCATGTGAACAAGGTACAGGTTATCATCCTGTAGCCTTCAGAGCTGGGAACAGGGGAGGGAAGCACCTCCCACATATCTCTGCAAACAGCAAAATAAATGAAGAGGAACGGGTCTGTGCTGTGGAATGGTTGTGGGCTTTCTGCCAGGCAGGCTGGGCTGAGAGCCAGTGGGCATGGCTAACCCAGATCCCCCCTGTTCTGCCCGAAGCAGGGAAGAAATGTCTGTAAAAGGGTACAGGTAGCTGTTATAGCACCTTCCTCAAGGACTTTGACCCCATGGTCAAAATCTGCTCTGGAAGAGGTTTCTCCTTGCTTGAGCACAGCCACTTTAGGGGAAAAAAACAATCACGGGGGCGGGGGGGGGGGGAAATAGTGTAGATTTCCCCTTTCATCATTAGCTCGGTGAAAGGCAGTAAAACTGGTCTCACTGGTTCATAAGGGACACTCAGGAGGTCAGAGCTGCACTATAAAATCCTGGTTGGCACCCTCCATAACATGGCAAGAGCTGAGCCAGCTTCCTTGCAGAGCTATTCAGCCAGATTTGTACCCCAGGAGAGCCCAAAGCACCCTGGTCAGCAAGCAAAGCCTTGCTGCAGAGGGACAGTGGCTTCAGATGCCCTAATTGTGGTTAAGGGATGGTACAGGATGGACCCTGCAGCAGGGGATCAGATTCAGGTGGCTCAGAGCGTGTTGGGGCTGGAGACTTCACGAAAAACTTCCCAAAGCTTTTTGCTCTGGACTGTAAGTTCCCTGAAGCTTAGAGATGTGTGAGGAACAAACCAACCTCCCCTGCCCGGCCCACACACAAACCACAACGGCACCAGAGAGGCTGCACAAAAGTTCCTTTATGAAAATGCAGTGTTGGGGTGAGATGATCCCTTCCTCAGCGGGGCTGGCAGCTCCTGTGGAGATCACAGATGGGTGCACCAGTGATGAGTCTAAGCCAGCCGCCCTGGGCCCACCCCACACCTTGGCACAGGAGCTCCAGCCACAGGCGGAGCGGGCCAGCCCCTGTATCAGACCCCAGGCACCCCCAGCTCTCTTCCCCAGCAGGAGGCCAGAGCTTGCCTCAAGAGAGGGCACCATGCCAGTGCTGGGCCTGGGGAGGGACCTGCGTATCAGGGGTCCTTGGGGCACCCCAGGGTGGCAGGGAGGTCCCTACCAGGGCCTGCTCCAGATGCTGCTCACCTCCTTCCCATCATAAGCTTCGTTCACAAAGGTGTCACTCTTGGGGGGAAGCTCTTCCTCCTCCTCATCTTCTTCCTCAGGGTCACTTTCACGGTGGTATAAGGTCAGCACCCGGGTGGAGGCAGTGCTTGAGGTCCTGGGGAGGAAAAAAAAAAAAGCACACATGGCATGGCCATGTCCTAGAGGTGGGGGAGATCACAAGGTCCTGCCACAACCCCTGGTTATAGCCTGCCGGGATGATCAGAGCTTTCCACATAGTTCAGGAGTGCCCCAGGACACCGCACTGTCCCTGACCAGCGAGACCCTGTCCTTCGCCATCCCCAGGTGTACCTGGCTCAGCCCAGCCCCAGAACTCACCTCCTCCGCCTGTCCCGTCTCCTCATGTAGGCCAGGGCCCCCACAGCAGCGGCAGCAAGCAGCAGGAGCACGGCCACCCCCAGGGCGATAGGGCCTGCAACGGGCTGCACCTCTGCCTCCTCGCAGTAGTCACCACGATAGCCCAGAGCGCAGTGGCATGTTACTCGCCCAGCCTCGATGGCACATTCCCCACGCATGTTACACGTCTCACTGCTACATGGCATGGCCCCCAGCACCTCCTCGGTGCTGGGGGGTACCAGGAAGGGCTCTCCATGCTCCTGGGGGCCAGGGGCTGCAGGCAAGCTGGGGCCGGGCTGCCGAGGCTTGGGTGCAGCTGTGGGTAAAGCTGGTTTCTGTTCTTTCACATGGGATGTTCCTGATGGTGCCACCATGGGGACTTGTGTCCCCACCTCCACAGAAGGGCCTGGAGGGATGGGCATAGATCAGCAGAGACCCAGTTGAGACCCTCCTTCCCAAACTAGGGGAAGCTGGGCAGATCCCCCTGTGCCCAGCCAGGACCCCTGCACACCCCGGCTGTGGGCAGGCACTCACAGTCAGACTCGTCGGAGCCATCAAGGCAGTCGGGGCGCCCATCGCAGATCTGCTCTCCAGAAATGCAGCTCTGGAGGTCAGGGCAAGCCTGGAGTGGGGCTGGGCAGGGCAGCGCCAGTGTGCATGCCACCCCACGCACAAGGTGGTAGCCGGGAGAGCAGCGGCACAGCCGCCCTGCAGGGTTGGGCAGGCAGAGCTGGGCACAGCCCCCGTTGCTCTTTGCACAGCCGTTGGTGCCTGCAAAAACAGCATGGGTTAGCATGGCCACCATGAGGACAGCTCAAGCCCCAAGATGCGCCGGGCTGGGTCAGCCCCAGACCCACCTTCCTGCGAGAACTGGCTGTAAATCCTCATGGCTACCAACTCCTGCTCCATTGGGAACCACCAGTTCTCGGTCCGCTCCAGCCGGCTGTGCCAGATCTTGCTGGAGCCTGGAGACACATGGGGTCACCTCGTTCCACAAGGGTGCCCGGGGTGGGAAGTGGGGTCCCCCAGCCTGCCCTTCATCCTGGGGAGGGGCAGCCTGCACCCCACAGGGACTGGCAGAGACCCCTGTGTCCTGGTGCGGTAGGAGAAGCTGGACAACGCACAGCAAATGGACTCACCATTGGTTGACATCGTGCTCCACAGCAGAAAGCCTTCTCCGATGGCGAAGAGTGAGAGGCCGTGCAGCCCTTCCCGCACCACACGGAAGTGGGATCCATCCAGCTCGACGCTGCTGATGGTGCCTCTCTCTGCAGGGCACAGATGCAGGGACATCAGACTGGGGGAGGGGGGGGGCGCAGAGGGCTCGGGGCTGCCCCTCGGGGCTGTGCCCTCAGACCAAGCACCTGCACCCCTTTGTCCCCAGCAGCACCCCGACTCAGCCCACACTCACCGCGGTCTGCCCAGTACAGCCGGGTGCCAGCACCCCCGAAAGCGAGGCCAGTGGGAGCCCGGGCTCTCCTCCAGACTGCCCTGCGGCCGGTGCCGTCCATCGCTGCACACTCCACCGTGGCGCGGGGCGCACGGCTGCCAGCCGCTGTGACAAAGCACATGGTGGAGGCGCGAGGGCACAGCGCCAGCCAGGCAGCGCCCTGCAGCCCCTCGCTGAGCAGTGCCAGGGCCCACCGCCCCCCGGCAGCTGCCACAGAGATGCTGGGCGGCTGCCCCCCGATCCAGTACAGGTTCCTGCTCAGCCAGTCCAGGGCCAGGGATGTCACCGTGCCCTCCACAGCCACCGCCTGCTTCCAGGACAGCCGGCCCCAGTCCTTTAGGCGCAGTAGCCCGATGGAGTCGCCCCCCACCTCCGCAAAGTACAGGCTCTTGTCTTTCACTGCGTAGTCAATGGCTGTCAGGCGGGCCACCTTGGCCAAGGGCAGCGACCGGTGTCGGGGAAGGCCTTGGGATCCAGCTATTGCGGGCAGGTCCTTCAGGTAGACCTGAAGGAAGGAGAAAGCACTAGGATGGGACCCCGCTCCCCTGACAGCGCTGAGGACAGCAGCCCCCAGGGCTGCCTCCAGAGGATGGTACCTGTGCCACGGCTGCCGGTGACACCAGAAGGGCAAAGGCTGAATCTCGGAGGGGCAGGCAGGTGGTCTCATCAGCAGCCAACGTCAGCCCGGTGGGGCACCGGCACTGCCCAGCCTGCCTGGCACTCAGCAGGCACAGGTGGGAGCAGCCACGTGCCACGCAGGGGTCGGGGGCCACGGGGCGCAGGGCTGGGTGCATCACCTGTGGGAAGGGCAGGCTCAGCCTCAGTCCCACCAGCAGTGGAGCTGAGCATGACCGACAACACATCATGCTCCTGAGGCCTGGACATGGCCCAGCTGGGGGCAGGATGGTGAGGCAGAGATGCTCCAAGAGGACCAGAGACCCTTGACCACCAGGACTGCTGCACAAGGATGACTGGGATGGGGGTACAGCTCCCAGTGGCTCCGCGCTCAGAGGATGGCAGGGCCATGCAGGGTGGGAGCCCCAGCAGAGCTGGTGCAACAGGGTTTGGGGCTCCCCCACATAGGTACCTGAAGGCCATGGGGCTGCCCGTGTCGCTTGAGCAGCACGGTCCTGTTCTTTCCACTGGTCTTGTCCACCTGCTGCACGGACCATGCCTTCCTCTCCGACCAGTAGAGCTGCCCCTCACACACAGCTGCCGCAAAGGGGCTCCGGACCCAGCCCAGCTGCAGGACCTGGCAGAGAGGCCATAAGCATCCACCCTGGCCCCTGTCAGGGCCCCGCCACCAGAGCCCCACCACACACCTTCACACTGGTGCCATCCAGACGTGCAGAACCGGCGCTGCCCAGCTTCTCATCCAGCCAGAAGATCCTCCAGGTGGGGAGGTCAAGGGCCAGTGCTGTGGGCCAGCCCAGGCCCTGGGCCAGCAGCATGTGCCGCCGACTCCCATCCATGGTGGCTTCCATCAGCCGTGGGTGGCTCCCCACCTCTGACCAGTACAGCAACCTGGTGGGAAGAGAGGTGCTGGCCCATGGACCTGCCACAGCATCATCCCGATACCAGGGCAGCCCAGAGGAACTGTGTGGAGCATCCCATCTCATCAGGGACACACTGAGAGCTCCACCCAGGGCAAGGGCAGCTGCCTGGGCTCCTTCTTCCCCAGCTGCACAGCCCCAACAGCACCCAGTTGACACCATCCCAACTCTTCCCCAGCCTGTTGCCTGCCTCTGTGGAGGAAAATAGGGCAGGGCAGGGATGGCAAGGAGGTCCCCGTGTCCTATTGTCCTAGCCTTACCCTGCCAGAGGCTGGAGCACCAAGGAGTGGGGCTGGTCCAGGTCTCCATCCATCACCACAGTGTACTCTGGTATTCCTCGCCAGGCAGCCCCCAGGCGAGTGGCCAGCACCTGCCCTGCTGCCCCATCTGTCCAGTACAGGTTCCTCCCGAGCCAGTCCACTGCTATACAGTCTGATCTCACACCTGCAACGTGCCCAAGAGTCAGCACCCCCAGGGTGATAGCTGCATGGCCCTCTGGCATAATGCTCCCAGCGCAGGTGCCCTCCATCCCAGGAGCTCTGGCTCCTCCCAGCCCTGCTCCCACCAGCAGCTCTCCATGCAAGGGGACACAGCCTTGGCACCCCCACTGTAGCCTGGAGATTGCACAGCCACAGAGAGGCAAGCCCTGCTAACCCCACACCGTCACAGCCCACCTTTCACCAGTGTGCCTTTCTTGGTTGAGTTGAGGCCCTGCCAGCGGATGCTCTCTGTGGCCAGGTCCATCCAAAAGACTTTCCTCTCCACCAGGTCATAGTCGAGTGAGAAGACAACACGATCTTTGTCAGCAGCCAGCAGCACCTCCTCACGCCCACTCCGCAGGCCGTAAGACAACACCTCTGATTGCACAGCCACCAGCAACATGGGCTCTGGTCCTGGAGCAACACAGACACACCCAGACCTTGCTGAGTGTCAGAAAACACGGCACTTGCAGACATTGGAGCCTGCTGAGACTCGGCCCTACCACATAGCACGTTCCCCAGCTAGTGTCAGAGGGATTTTCCGACCAGCCACAGGCTGGCAAGCAGCATCTTACAGCTGAGTGGGGCCTGGGAGGCCACGTGGCAGAAGGGACAAGGCCATTTGTGGGACTACAAGGCTCCCCGTGGGCAGCAGGCACAGGGGGACAGGTACCCACCAGCTCCTGGTGCACCCTAGAGTGCCAGGGACCCTCAGCTCTTCTTGGCCATCCCAGGGCTTACCAGTGAGTTTGCAGACATGACCATCAGCCTCCAGCAGGTAGCCAGGGAGACAACCACAGCTGTAAGACCCCGGAGCATTGAGGCACGTCTGGCTGCAGGCTTCCTTGCTCTTTTCCGTGCACTCATCTATGTCTACGCAGGACAGACCATCCTCAGCCAGCCGATAGCCCGGGTCGCACCAGCACCGCTGTGGGGAAAGGGGCCGTCAGGGTCCCCCCTTGGGGACACATGAGGCTCTCTCCTGCAGCTGGACCAGGGCAGCACGGCAGGGTAAGCTCCTGGACCAGGGCTGCTGGCACTCACAGGGCCTCGGGGCGAGGGGTAGCAGAGATGAGCACAGGACCGCTGGCAGGGCACAGAGCAGTTCCCCCCCTCGTCCGAGCCATCCGTGCAGTCCTGCCGGCCGTCGCACACCAGGGATGCATTCAGGCAGGCCCCCAGCCCACATGGGTACTCGTGACTCTGGCAGGGAGCAGGCTGGCCTACAGGGACACATGGGGAAGGCTGCCCTAAGCCTCATCCACCAGCTCCTTTTGCTCAGCTGGAGCAGAATCAGCTGCTCCCCCAGCGTGCCTGGGGCTCACTGCAGCCACATCCAGAGCTCTGCCTGTAGCCTGGCTTCAGGCTATCCTAATCCCAAGGCCACCAGCCCTACAGGGACAACAGCTCCCTGGGGCACCTGGAGCCACCACAGATGCTGGGAAGATGCAACCAGCACACACGGCCTTTCGCCTCGGCACAGACACATCCCCACCTCCCTCTGTGCTGGGCACCCACCAACCACCCCTGGGTGAGGGCATAAAAGCAGGGTGTTGCTCACAGCCAGCCTCGTCGCTGCCATCCGTGCAGTCACTCTCTCCGTCACAGCGCCAGACGTCAGGGATGCACTTGTGGCCATGGGAGCAGCTCCACTGCCGGTCCCCACACAACCTTTCCTCCCAGGGACAGCCCTGCAAGAGCCAAGGGTGACGAGGGCCACCAGCCATCCTGGAAGCGAGCTGGGACAGGCTGTGTCCCCATCACCCCACCCACCTGCTCGTCTGTGCCGTCCCCGCAGTCGGCGCTGCCGTCGCAGCGCCAGGCCTCCGGCACACACTCCCCGCTGCGGGGACACGCCACCTCGCCCGTGCGGCAGAGCAGTGGCCGGGGCACAGCGCAGCCCTCCTCATCCGAGCCGTCCCGGCAGTCGCGGTCACCATCGCAGCGCAGGGCCAGGGCCACGCACTGCCCGCTCCGGCAGGAGAACTCGGCTGGGCCGCACTCCTTCGGCACTGCAGGCAGGGCCAGGGCTGAGCTGGGGCACTGTCCCCATCCCCGTCTCCATCCCATGGCACTGAGCACGGTACGGCCCCTCCAGCCGCTTGGCAGGTTGCCCCAGGCTCCTGGACCCACAGGAAACCTGGTGCACCCACCTGTGGGGCAGGCAACCCCCAGAAGCCCCCGTCCCACCCAGCCCCAGGGTCTCACCGCAGCCCTGCTCATCGGCGTGGTCCAGGCAGTCGGCATGGCCGTCGCACAGCCAGCTCTTGGGGACGCAGCGGGTGGCAGCATCGCAGCGCAGGGCGCACTCCTGCGTGGGGCTCCAGCAACCTGTCTCATCCGAGGCGTCGGGGCACTGCGGCACCCCATCGCATCGCTCCCCAGCCCCGACGCACACGGCTCCGCTCGCACAGTGGAAGGCGCCTGGGGAGACAAGGGGCCTTGCTAAGCCTGCAGTAGGCAGCCAGGGTGCCCAGACCCTCTGCTGGACCCCCAGAGACCTAGAATGGCCCCACACTACAGTGACAGGGCTTGGTCCCTCCTAGTCAGTGCATCCCAGTGCATCTAGATCCCAAGTGAGGCGACTGAGGCAGTCTCAGCTCAGCGACATCTAGGTCACCACGAGCAGCAGGGCCAGCCCTGTCCCCTTCTGACAGGGCCTCCAGCCCAGTGCCAAGCTCAAAAGAACCAAGCATGCCACATCACCAGCACCAGAGCCCAGGACACACTCAGACCTTCTGAGGGCCCCATCCCACCAACCCCACCAGGAAGCATACAGAAGCCCTGGTACAGGGTGACTCAGCTGCACAGGGGACAGAAGAATGGCTCCTACCTGGGGTGTTGCAGAGCTGGGCACACCCATCTTCATCAGAGCCATCTGCACAGTCCTTCTCCCCGTCACACATGTACTCCTGGGCCACGCACTCAGTGCCATCACGGCAGGGCACATGCGTGCGAGGACAGGACAGACGGAGGACTGGGGTCAGAGGGTGTGCAGGGCTGGATGGGTGGGGTGGGGTAGGTGGCACTACCCGTGCAGGGCTGGTTGGCCGCTGGGTAGTAGTTGTCCGTGTGGCAATGGTCTTGGTTGGCAAGGACCGAGTGATGGTGATGGTCGTGCTGGTGGTGGTAGTGCTGCTGGTGGTGGTGGTTGGCCGCACAGTGGTGGTTTTGGTTTGTGTTGTCCGGGCAGTGGTTGGCACAGGGGTGGTCTTGGTTGACGTAGACTGGCTGGTGGTGGCTGGTGTTGTGGTAGCCTTGCTGGTTGGTGCAGGAGTAGTGGTGAGCACAGTGGTGGTCTTCCTTAGCGTAGGTCTTGTGGTGGAGGTCGTGGGCCGAGGAGCGGTGGTGCTTGTGGTTGTCCTCGTAGTGGTGGTCACAGGTGGAGGGAGTGGGAGGGCAGACCCCTTGCTTGGTGGCACTAGAGAGGCACGGGAACATGAGCCTGGATTTGGGGCTGTGCCCTCCCCACACTCCAGGCACCTCCAAGAGCACCCCACATGGCCACCAGCAGCCAAGGACCCTGCCCCAGCTCGGAGCAGCACGGGCCACCCAGCCCCATCAGGTACAGCCCCAGCATCAGGCACAGAGCAACAGCCACTCTTACCAGCCTGTGGCTCCGAGCCCACGAAGGCCACCACTCCCTGCACGCCTGCTGCCGGCATGGAGAGAACAAGGGCCAGCGTCCTCCGGTCCCACAGCAGCAGATGCGTCCCGTTTGCTGACACCAGGTACGGCTCGAAGGCGGCCACAAGGCCGTGGGACCAGCCGGGTGCCAGGGTGACTGCTTGCCGCTTGGTCAGGCTCAGCGCCCGCAGGCCTGTGAAGCAGAGGGATGGTAGTGCCCTGGGCCCCACAGGCACCCCTCGTGGCCCACCCCGTGCCCCCACAACCCACAGTTATGGGGCCATGGGCCCCATGAGAACCCTGCTGCCCGGGCAGGGACCTGCTGCATGTAGGGCATGGCTGGTCACTCCTGTCCGTAGCGACCACCCCTGCTCCAGATAGAACCAGGGCTCACCCAGGGCTGAGCTCCAGAGCAGGCTGAAGGCTCTACTATCCATGGCCGCAGGCAGGTCTCCAGGCCACGTCTCGTTCCAGGCATCCCAGGGGGCACCCCCGGCCAGCCTCAGCTGCTGCAGGGGCTGCCCGCGGGCCAGCCAGTACAGAGTGCCCCGCTGCCAGTCCAAGAAGAGGTGCTGGATGCTGCTGCGAGCACGGTGCAGGATGCGCGGGGACATGTCAGACGCCTGGATCACCCCGATGTCCCTCCGGTTACATGAGAGCCAGTACAGGTCCCCCGAGCGGATGTCCACACGGGCAGAGCAGACTTGGCCAGCAATAGGAAGGCAAGCAGTTACGGGGCTGTCCCATTACCCTGCTTCTCCGTCTGGGTCCCCCCTGCCCCTAAAACCAGGGCACAGCTGCCCGGTGCCTCGGCACAGCCTCAGTGTGGGCACCATGGGGCTGCTGTGCTCTGCACCCAGGAGAACCTCAGGGAGCACCAGGAAGGGGACCCTCCATAGGGCCTCACCTGGCAGCCCAGTCGCAATGGCCTCTCTCCTACCAGGGTGCCCCACGACACGCAGCAGCGCCCCATGGTCATCCGTCCCGTAGAGCACCGACCTCTGCCAGTCCACATCTTGCAGGTGGAGAGGCTCCTGCCACTCCTGCACCCGTTTGCTGTGTGCTCCAGGGCCCACCCGCACCAGGGAGATGGCCTTCCCCGACGCATACACGATGGACAGCTCTGCGGGGTACAAGGGCAGTGTGTGAGCGTGGCCCCAGGGGCACTGGATGGGGTCACCAGCATGAACCAAGGCAGAAACATGACAGCGCTGCTGTGTGCTAGGAACCTCATCCCACCAGAGGCACAGCTCCTTAAAGCATCCCCCTCCAACTCCCACAGGGATCCATCCCGTCCCAGCCAGCCAAGCCCACCTTGCAGACCCTGCTCACCTGCGCACTTCCCCGAGGGCAGGAGGAAGAGGCCCTCTGGACACGCACACTTGTAGCCCCGAGGGTGCACAGGGGACAGGAGGCAAAGGTGACTGCACAGGCCCGGAGCACATGCAGCAGTGTCCCCTGGGAGCAAGGGAACATTAAGAGCTCAGGCAGCCATGACCCCCCCAGTGCTTCTCCCCAATCCCCAAGAACCACCAGCTGTCCTGGGGCTGGATAAGGGCCGACTACCCCAGGCAGGGTGGCAGTGTCACATGAGGTAGGAGGGCTCAGATCTACCCAAAGCCATGGGACTTGGCAGCTTTCCTATGGGTACATACGTCCCCTCTGTGACAACCCCACAACCCCTCACCACAGGGCCAGGATAGCCATCATGTTGTCCCATAAAGTACATCAATCAGGCAGGACCCGCTGGGCTCCAGGACCCAAGCGCAGCCTCTGCTGGCACCCAGAGAAGCGGTGGGGATGCTGCCAGCCCTGCACCAGCGCGGGCACCCGGCAGGGTACTCACGGGGAGGCTGCTGCAGTGCATGCAGCACGGTGAAAGCTGAGACAGGGGCACGGAGCAGCACTGCGTGCTCCTGGGGAGAGGCCCAGGTGGCCGACACCAGCTCTGTGCCATCAGTCCAGAAGAACCGGCTCTCGAAGACAGCCAGGCCCAGTGGCTCCGTGTGGCTCCGCAGGACAGCGGGAAAGGAGTGGCGCCCACTGCCATCCACCCGCAGCGTCTCGATGGACTGGGGACAAGGCAAGGCATAGTGACCACGTGGTATCCCCACACCCTGGCACTGTCCCGCAGCCACAGGGCTCACAGCGGTGCCTTCCCCCTCCCAGCCCAGGGATGTGCACCAGACCTGGGCACCTCTCCCTGCTCCCTCCCATGCCTTGGCTGTAGCCACAGGGGAACTCTCCCCACTCCCACCTCATCGCCTCCCAGCGTCTGGGGAGGGGGAGGCAGAGCCCTGCTGCCCCACATCTCTACCTCCTTGTACTCGCTGATCCAGTAGAGCCTGCCAGCCACATAGTCCAGGCTCAGCCCCACAGGCTCCTCCATGGACACCACTGTGAGCTCCCGCCGGTTTGAGCCATCCATGCCGGCTGCAGCAATGACTGTCCGGCCCCTCTGCCCGCGGTTGACCCAGTACAGGGACCTGGGGGCAGGGACTAAGCATCCACTTCATGGCATAACACCAGCGCTGCCACAGCCCCACAGCAGGCATGACAAGGTCAGCACTGGTATCACTCACCCAGGAGCCCGGGGCCAACCCTGGGCTCGCTCACTCCTCACCTTGCAGCCGGATGCACTGTCAGCTGCTCCGGTGCCAAGTCCTTCTCCAGCACCGTCAAGTAGCCCCGGCCATCGCCCAGCCCCGCGCAGATGGCTGTAGGGTGGCTGCTGGCCCAGTACAGCTGCCCTGTGAACCAGTCCACAGAGATGCTGTTCACCTCCCCGGCATCTGCAGAGACAGAGCGGTTTAAGGCACACCACCCCTGCTCCAGGCTGGGAGGCAAAACCCAGATTTTGCCCCCTCCTCCACAGGAAAGGCAGCGCTGGGGTGGCAGGCCAGCTCTCGGCACCCATCTCAGCTCCGCTGCGGCACCCAGCACCCTCGCTCCTCCCCACCTGCATAGAGGGGCCGTGTGCCCTTCCCTGGGAGGCGAGCGCGGAGCTCGCCCTCCTCCGTCAGCCAGTAGTAGGTTTCCCGGAGCAGGTCGTACACCAGGGCACGGGGTTCAGTCTCGGTGGAGAGCAGGGGTCGGTAGGCTTGGGTCCGCACATCCAGAAGGGCCAGGTCCTCCCCCACGGCCACCAGGATCTGTGTTGCGTTGTCTGCCAGGGTGAGGGGGATATCACTGGGTGAGCAGGGACCCGGCTAGCTGGGGGCACTGCCCAGCCCCTCCGACAGCCCGGGCTCCCCGGCTCACCCTACCTGCCACTTCGCAGGCGGTGCCATGCCGCAGGGTGTAGCCCTGGAGGCAGGCGCAGCTGAAAGCGCCCGGGGTGTTGCTGCATAGCTGGCTGCAGGGGCTGTACTCCAGGGAGCACTCGTCCACATCTGTAGGGATAGGCGCTGCCAGGAGCCTGCCCCACAGCTGGCAAGCTGCCCCCAGACAGGACCACCACTGCTCCCCAGGGACCACAGGCAGGGTCCCTAGAAACCAGGACCTGGGCCCCACCATGCACCAGCAGCTGCTGGGACGTGACCCAGACACAGCCTTTGTGGGGCCAGGCGCGACGCGCAGGCAGGAGCAGAGCTAAGGCAGGTGTTCCCGCACAGCCCTGGCTCCGGGCAGACCCGGTTCTTGGTGGCTGAGGACTCGCATGCCTGAAGTGTGTGCGCCCTGACCTCTCCTTACCCGCACAGCTCTGCCCGTCCGCCTGCAGCACCCAGCCGGCCCCGCAGGAGCACTGCACGCCCCAGTGTGTGTCAGCGCACGTCTCCGCGCAGCCCCCGTTGCGTACAAAGCAGCTCCGACCTGCGGTGACATATCAGAGGGGTGACATGACGTGGGATGGCTCTGTGGCTCCCCCCAGCCACAGGGACAGTGGCCAGCAGCCACACGCAACTCACCACACGTGCTGGGCTCGTCAGTGCCATCCAGGCAGTCGTCCTCGTCATTGCACATCAGGGACTCCAGGATACACTTCCCCTCGTCACACCGCACCATGCCAGGCGGGCAGGGGGCTATGGCACACACGACTCATGTCAGGAGGGCAGACCCATACCACGTGGGCACCAGGGACACCGTGGGTCCCAGGCTCGTGGGGAGGCCCCGCAAAGCATCAACAAGTTCCTGGGATGTTTGCCACCACCCCAAGGGGAGCTGGGGCACAGGAAGGCAAAGTACCCCCCCTACTTCACACATGGCCCAGACAGGTCTCACCCCGTCGCGGAGCATCCAGGGTGCCCACTTACCGCAGACATCTTCATCCGAGGAATCGCCACAGTCATCAATCCCGTTGCACTTCCACTCGGCCATGATGCACACCCTGTTCCTGCACTGCCACTGCCCGGGCAGACAGGGCTGCTGGGGACAACCCTCCTCGTCCCAGCCATCCTCGCAGTCTTGGTGCCGATCGCACAGCTCCCAGTGTGGGATGCAGTGGTGGGTGCCAGGACACTGCACCTTCTTTGCCCCGCACACTGAGGGAACAGAGCAGCACTCAAACCTGGCCCCGTGCCCCCAGCCACCCCCACTCAGCCCCCCCAGCAGCGCC